>JAPTYQ010094626.1:0-26140 GCA_029814465.1 Ostorhinchus cyanosoma
GGACTGACTGTACATATCCTGACCAAGGAAAATCCAATTCTCCCTTTGTGCAGTAATCTACACCTGGCTTTTCTGCCCCTGTCCATAATAATATACATTATATCGACTAAATTAAAAATTAAATAAAATTAACATTTATTTGCAACATAATTTAGCAAATTATTACTTGATTAAAAACAAATTCATTTTAGCAAAAAAAAAAAAAGTCCACACTGAAACATGTCTTAGTAGCTGAACAACACTGATCGAAAAGGCCGCTTTATTATCAACTTCTGGTGATGAGTTGTTGCCATGGTTACTTTGCTTTCTCATTCTAAACTTGACCCATTGTGAAGGCTTAAGTGATTCATTAGGGCTTTTAAAATCTTAGCCAGTTGTACGTCAGCTACAGAGGCGGACGTTATATTATCTGCATGATTTTCCATTAATAAATCAGGAGATCCTGGAAATGAAGAGCCCTACTGTCTGTGAAATATCCGGTCTGGATGAACCGAATATCCAGATGCATAGTAGTCTGTAATATTGTAGGCCGCAGTCAACACTATAATCATGTGAAAGAGGAAAAAAACTTCAATAGCCGCTGGCTGGGCCTGCCCTGACAGCAAACGAGGAAAGAGAGCAATGGACTATAAGAGTCAATTATGTGACAGTGATGTCATGGTACTACTGGCTCTGATGAAGGCCATATGTCTTGAGAGGTTCCCCCGGTGTTCTCTCTTCCCTGCATCTTCACATGAGTATCTAGAATATCTTGACTGAGAATAATTTGAAGTACAGGTGACATATATAAATCATCACAAATTACCAGGAACAAGTTATCACTAGGATTATTGCAAAACACCACTTCAATGCAGGAAGACGGTAAATTATACATCTGGCAGCGTGATTTTATTGCCTTGTTTTGACAGATAACAAGTAAATTACCATCTTGGGTCTGAATCCATGAAGGGAATGCATCCGGAATCTGACCATTCAACACGTTTTAGGGGTTTTGAGGTACGTTCGGATTGGCCCGATTATCGTGAGTAACCCAGTGGAAATTCTTCAAAGCACACATACTCACACACACAGGCTGTTATGGTTTTACAAGATGATAGATGAAGCTGAGAGCAGAAAGTCACATTCTTAAATGTAATGCGGTTGAGTCGCTCGCTGTGTTCCCAGATCAATAGCTCACTGACACTTATCTAATTCATGATTTGCTGCTTTATTACAAGCCTCATCTGAAGCTGGAGGTCACGGGGGAGACATGGACTCCCACATTGCTACATGCACAATTCAATGCTGTGTGCTTTATATGTTTGCATTTTCACTCTATTACTCTAGCTGGCTCTATCTGTCACTTTATTAAACTGAGTGGGAGGTTGAGTAATGAGGCTTAACATATAATCCAGGCCTCCCTTTCTTATCTTTGCTTGTTCTCTTCTTGGTTTTCACTTTCACTCTGTCCTCCCACCTTGGCCCACTCCAAGAAAAGTCTTTTTTTATCTTCAGTACTCCCTTTTCAGTATAAACCATATTGCATTCCAGTAAGTGAGATGCTCCTGATCTCTGTCGGGCCTTTTACTGGTGGGTCACTTCATGCTGGAGTTTTGTAATCTTTTGTGGTACATTGATATAATTGAAGGACTACATTTTAAATGTTATCAAATTAAAAGTTCTACAGTAGTTTATATCTTTAGCAGGAGGATATTTGCCCCATTTAACATTTGAAGTGTAACTGAGTGCTAAAGATGGATATTAATTCTCCTGCAAAGAAAAAAGGCTTTTCATCAGAATTGAGTGTCAGAGCAAAACCACAGCACCACCAAACGGTGATTTCTAATCATGTTACTGAGCAGAGACAGTTCAAATACCTATATTTTTATTTGATTGTCACACAGGAAGGACAGAGTTCAAATCAGTTGGGATTCACAGCGTCTGTAGTGCATTTACGTGCCATGTTTTCACCCTTAACCAGGAACAATAAACCATTTTCTGAAGTAAACATGTACATGCATGGGCACACGCATATATATAAAACAGTCAAACAAAAAAGAGAGAAACATAGTAAAAGTACTTAGTGCAAAGTACATAGTAAAATCTGTAATATATATGTAATTTTTTAAAAAAATTGCTTAAACCAGACTCTCATTATTTCTCAGAATTTCACACCCAGGGCTGTATCTTGAAAACTACAGCCAACCAGCATTTTTGCTTATTTTTTCTTTATTAGTGACTCAAGCTAAACTCAAGTAAAGTTTCACTACTTTTATTCTGGAGGCATTTTCCTTGTAGACCAGTGTAACCTGTGTTGAGTACAACTGTGAGAAAAGTATTCAAATGTAGTAAGGTGCACTGATAAAATACTTAATGATTCTTAAACAATTCATAAGTGATCTTCTGCAGACCAAACTATGACTGCAGTGGTCTGAAGAACGAAATCTTTCCCAGGTGTGGGAATAGAAATGACAATTCAAATTAGTCATCCATACACAGTTTAAAGTCATTTCAGCTGATACCTGATTGATCTGTAAAACAAAGCAAACACAAAAGAGAGGAGAAAAAACAAAATAAATGCTATTGCATCTCATTTCTGTCTTAATACAGCCAGTGGTTGCATTTTCTAAATCAAATCTTAAATCAGGCCTGAATATATTTATCTTAAGTGTATTGTGGTGGCATATGTTTTCCAAGTGTTGCAGTACTTGGACAGGATAAGAAAACAATTGACAAAGATGTGTGCAAGATGACCTCAGATAGATTAGTACATTGCATTATTCTCTTTCGTGCTGAGTGGTCCTGTGGTGTTCCAGGAAAGACGAGCCTGTCTGGGAGCTGTTGTACTGTTGACTCAAAGCCACAGAGGCTCCCCTTTCTTCCAACTGCATCCCTCCATCTTTCCCCCGCCTTCATTCCAGCCCTCCCCACCTCTAGCTCTGCCTTCCATTCCTCCTTTTGCATTCATCCCTGCCTTTTTCGAATCCTTCCTTCCGTCACGGCCTTCATGGCTGCTTCCCATCTTCCCCTTTGTCTCGGTGCACACTCCAAACGCACCAGCCTGGGGTGAGCTGCTGCTTCTTATTCCATGTCAGAGCGATCCCAACTGGGCCACAGCCTAATGAATCATTTCCTCCAAGATACGGTGAGAAAATCACTTTCAGAGTTTGGAGCGAGCAGTAGATGCTGCAGGAAGCTCATATGCCCTCTTCTCTCTTCTCCTGACTCTGTGGTGGAGCCAGGCACAGTTTGTATACACGTGTGCATGCAGCCAGTCACACACGCACACAAATCGAGGCGGAGAGGGGCTGTTGTTGTGCGCCTCTTGTTGTATTCTTTATTTTACATGCAGCTACTTAGGATCCAAAAAGCCACAAACTTGATTAAAATGGTTTTGGCCAAATGAACATATGGATATCAGATGTTGTGCCCTCTGTCATGTTGCACTGTCTTTTACTTTCCACGAAAACAAACTCGGGCATGTACGTAATCGTCAAAACACTCTGCCACTCATCATATACATGTATACCTTCATGCAAGCATACCGTTTTTTAAGAAATCTACTTTGGCCCCTTAAACCTGACATACACAGCCTGCTCTTTGTCACGTACCATCTCCCTCTGGGTTTCTGGACCTCCCTGCTGCTCAAGCTGTGTGACTTGGCAGTACATACCGTTGCACAGAGCACAGCACCCAGGAGGTCATCGAGTGTGTGTGTGTGTGTGTGTGTGTGTGTGTGTGTGTGTGTGTGTGTGTGTGTGTGTGTATAGTAGAGAAACATTCAGCAGAAGATGTGAATGCAGTGCACAGTATGGAGCTTGTGTTCAAACGAGGGCGAGTGCATTCATGTGTGTGGCGTGTTTGTGTTTTTTGTACCGCATGCTAAGCACCATTAAACAGGTGGCTCCATATCGCTCTGCAACCAGACCTTGATTTCTCCTCTGAGAAAACGCTCCTTCGTTCTGCTAGCTTCTCAGATTTTAATGCAGTATGCAGATTCTTTACTTATTTAAACTTTATTTAAATCTCAAAGAATCAAAAAGAGAGCAGCTATGACTGATGATCAAGCAAAATTCAAATGAAAAAATATATATATATAAAAAAAACAACATAAAAACTGCATAAAATAACAACACAATTCAAGAAACATCCTGTATGTACAGTAGTTGTAGAATATTCCAGGCACATGCAGCACAGAAGCTATTAAAGCTTAAAAGTACCAATACAGCAATATCAAGTACTAATAATGGACAGAACGATGCATTTATATTATCATAAAAGTACTGTTTCTATCAGGCATCATTAGGTGTCACTAATTCCTCTTCGTCTTCTACTGTTGTGAAGCTCATTTACCTTTTCCTTACCTCCTGAAACTTTGCAAACTTTCATTTGAGGGGGCAGGATGTTTGTTTAAGGGGCATTTCCCCCTCTTGCTCTCCCCTCAGAAGCAGCCCAGATACCGATATGTCGGGACTGTAGCTACTAAATACGGCGTTCCTGTTTTGAACTTCATTTCCCGTCATGCAACATGGTACTGCGCTTCCGTGACTATTTAGACAGTTATATTCCAAAATGACCCATATCAACAAAAATATCGGTCCTATCAACTTGCCGAGATATTTAATGTTGAGACAGGACTATTCCTCAACTGTGGGAACCAAATTGGTAAAGTAAAAACGTCTCAATTTGTCAGAATCGTGTCAATACACACACACACAGGTGCTCTGAAATGACATAGATAATCCAATACAGTGACATCTTTGGCATAAGTTCAGCACTCTTTAGTTCTAAACAGTCTAATGGTACTTTTAGGTCATACTTGAAGATTTTAAAGTAGAAATACTTCATACTGTATGAATTATTGTGTTGCTTTTTGTTTTAATATCCACATGGTAAAATCTTTTGGAACTGTCAGATGAAAATACCTTGAAATTGTACTTTCCATTGCCATTTGTATCTCAGTATTCTTATAGTGTGTTTTATATTGTGTGCTCATATTGTGTTTATGCTATTTTCTTTTAATAGGTCTGAATTTTTAAGTTTGCACTTTCTTAGCCGAGAAACTACCAGTATAAATTTCGTAATGTGTACACATAATGACAATAAACATTCTTGAACCTTGAATCTTGAATGGCTTTTGTCTGGCCTCGTTCCACCCACTCACTATACACTTAATTTCAAACTCCCATGGCTTCCCCTTTGTCCCTTTGGCTGTTTATGTTGGCAGTTCGCCCAGATTAGTACACATTTCGTCTCATCACGGTCATTTGAAAGGACTATTTTCCATCATGCGTGTTCATTGTTGCCCTGAAGCTCCACCCCCACCCCCAGCTCCATGTACCACTCCATTAAAACAGGGGTCTCTGGCAGCTGGGCAAAGGAATGATCCAGAAAAAGAACATGCCACATGGAAAACTTTATCTGCTCCCTCCCAGCACTTATCTTAAAGAGATGTCACAAGCCTATCCAAAAATTGTGTAACAGTTGCTGCTCTCCTTTCCACATCACTCGTACGAAGATAGGGGGTTGTGTTGTTGCTTCAAAACACCCTTAAAAAACAAAAGCTAATGTTAGATAATTATGTCAGATATTTTCATCCTAAACTATTTGACCACAATAGATGTCATGCAGTGGTTACCGGCGGTCTCCAAGGGATTTCATATTTCAGTCCAAACGCAAAGAAAATGTCAGCTAAAGCCCTAGTGGTTTTCTTGCCAAATTCTTGAAAATGCTGTGTATTTCTTCCTTGGGCTCCCCCTTCTTATATTACCAAGGTGAAGGCCTGCCAAAAAGGAATATACCTCAATATTTCTTCTTTCCTTTACCGTTCCTTTAAAGAGTTACTTCCTTGTCCTGTTCCACAAATCCCTGGACACGCTGTCGACTATTTTGGCTGCACAGATTGATTGTTACCTTTGCATCAAACTCCTCTGCTATTTAACTGTTTCTACATCTAGTGATAAATGTCCATGGCCTTTATGGAATTCCATCAGTCTGGCTCAGTCATTTCCTCATTATGAGTGTACCGTTTTCCGTATGTGTTGCAGTTGGCATGCTGAGCAACAAGCTCTGCTTACATCTAAATAGCTCTCTGAAAAATTAACACTCCGTGCGCTAAGCAAATGTCTGCCACAGCATGAATGAACACGATTCCTGGAAATGTGTTGAGCTAAGGATGTGTCTGGCTCTCTTTCAGTGTGCGCTCTTTTCTTTTGTATCTTTCTTTTTGTTCTTCTTTCAACCCTTTTTTGGTCAATTTTTGTGGAAAACAAGTTGCCTTTAAACCTTGCAGATGTCAGATGAGCTCTAACTGTCGCATTAGTTTAGCATCCGCCTCTTCACGCCCTGATTATTATTCATGAAAGTTGAGGAGGTAACAAGGTTGAGTCACACAGAGACTTTGGCTTTCTCTCTGGGCTGCTCTCCTGTACTTTTTCACTTCTCTTTAACCACAAATGTGCCCTAAATAGGCTAAATTGACACAAATGTAAATACTGGACTGTAGGAGAAAATAAACAAATTGCGACAGTACTTCCCCTGAAAACTACAACCCTGTTTTTTTTAAACAGTTTTCTTTCTTTTTTTTTTTTTTTGTTGAGTCTGTTCTTGTTGCTATATTGTCGACAGTTGTAGTTACCGTAGGCATCATTTCAACTGTGTCTGCAGAGATCTAAAAGTAACTTATTAGACTTTCTTACGCAACACACTAATTAGCCTGTTCTCTTTAGAATAGATTTGTGCGTTACAAAACATGATAGAGTGTTTCATAAAAGCAAAAATCATCGAATCAGGCCTGGTTTTAAATAAGGGATAATGGTTAACATCACTGTCATGCTATTAAAACCACTGTGTGACCACACAAGCTCAATGAGTAGGGTCATGGTCATCCACAAGTCACCACAGTCATTAGGAAAACAGATGCATTATGGGCTAAATACTAGGGTAGTGAGTAGTAGTGATTAACATATGTAGCTCTGGAGTATGCTGATTAAGTTGCAAGGTTTATATCTAAATTTTTGCATTCAATTTTGTTGTTACTGAAAAGATAAAAAAAAATAGAAAAAGGTGTTTTGAGCTTGTAAACCTGCCCGATTTCCCCCAAATGAAACTGGCACACATTTCCAAAAGCTATTTTTGATTAAGAACTGCCTGGAGTTACACCAACATCATGTTAAGTTCATTTAATTTTACATCAGTGAATATCCACACTAGGGAGGTTTCTTTAGCGTGCAGTCCGGACATTGACCTCCCTTTAGTAGAAAAAAATGCTGTTTTGGCAATAGTCAGTAATTCTGTCATCTTCTATCATCTCAGATCTTTGACCTGCGAAAACATTGCACGAACCCTGAAGTTAGGATTTACAGCATATTTTTATTTTCAGATTTAATTGCAAAAGGAGAGTTTTGTTATTTATTCATGTTCTTATTTTCATGTCCCTAGCCATCCAACATGAATCAGTACAACATAATTTCATAACAGACAAGGATTTACAGTACAATGCAAATTTTAGCTTATGGTTGAATTTTGTAGGTGGAGTGTGGCTGTAAATAATATGATCATTCTGCTTCAATTCTAGGGTTAAGAAGAATAAATACATTTCATTTCATTTGTCAAGTAGAAATAAAACATTCATTCACTTTCTGAACCTGCTTTATCTTCACCAGGGTCCAGACGATCACTGGAGCCAATCCCAGTACTTAAAATAAAACAAAAAATGTACAAAAAAATGATGACAAACAATGCTAAAATAATCACTTGAGTTACTACTTTTACTGTTTTTTATGGTGTTTTATGATGTGCCTTTTATGCCACTTTTATTGGGATTGGTAATTCAACTTTTCTTTTAAATTATTATTTAGGTTAATAATTCCCACTGTAATTCTATACTTGCCTGTATTATTTCTCTTTTCCCAATTTTTTCATTATTGTAGGGCTAATTGGTGATATTGTTGCTATCAACTTGATATCAACTTGCTTTGTAAACTGCTGTTTTTAAAGTGCTACATAAATAATGATTATTATTATTATTATTTAAGCAGTAGTATGTTCCTAAGTTTCTCCATATTCTTCAGCTTGTTTTACGTATAGTCCGCCTGTTAAGATGAATTGGATATTACTGGGGAGCGTACTATTTTTCCTGTTAAATCACCTGACGTGCTTCGTATTCCCACTCAAAGTCAACACACTGGACCGGCATCGGTACTACCTTTTACGACTCGTCATAAATCAGCCTGTGATGTACTGAATGTTAAATTCTTCCCTTGCAGCATGTTATGAAATGAAGAGTAGGTGTGATGTCAGCTCTGGGCCATATGAAATGGGTGCCATGGGATGTGAGTGATGGAATTCTGTTTTTCTTTTTTCTTTTCTTTTTTTTTTATGTTGCTGAGTGTGTAGTGAGGAGTGTTTTCTCAGCTGGTCAGCTCAGGAGGATGGAGGCAACACTCAAACGTCCATATGTTTGCGCTGGACCTAAAATACAGATGTATCCATTACGTCAAATTGGTCTGCAAGAATATCAGTGATCCACCACAAGTGCAAAGACAGATGTCAAATATGCATGCATTCATGTAAGCTTGTAAAGATTTGCTTTATGATTTTCCCTGTCTACATGGAACTTATCAGATATGTAACGTACATGCTCTTAGATCTTTATAGGAGAATGTTACTCACCGTTTCAAACACACGATGATGAACTAATTATAAAACCAAGATGGCTAAAAAAAAATGCAAAAGCAGTAAATGTCAGAGTTTTCCCTTCCAGTAAAAACTGTAATACTAATAAAATACTCCTCTTTTTTTGTCCTGGTGATAATCAAAATCCCACCAAGAATAGAAATAATATAAAAACATTGAGAAATATAAATTTATTGAACTCAAGGATTAGAGGTTTGGAATAAAGTTAAAATTAACCATGAGTTAAATTTAGGGTAAGGAATACTGTGGAGCATTTCATTGTTGTAATTAGTGTCTGTGATTACACGCATGACTCATGATGTCCCCACAACAAGCTCCATGTGTGCAAGTCCATCCATCCCCATGCCAATATATATTTTTTTAATCTTAAAATTAATCCTTTTTTTATGTGCTGGATTGGACTAGTCTCTTTTTCAAATATGGCCATGCTCAGATGTCTACAGCCCATGTAATACCCAATTTCCAACCGAACAACAATAAACGCAAAATGATCTGCTCCAGTGTGTACATAGTAACCTGTCTCAAAGAACACACATTGCTTCTCAAACTGGCAGTCTCCTATCTGCATAATTTTCTCGGGTAAAGTAAATTTTTCTCAGAATCAGAGGGAAAAAAGAGGGCAAAGCAGAGTGTAGCTGTTGGCTGCAGCCTCTGGCAGCTCTCGGACCACTGTGATTCACAGGGACTTGTGTTGCTGAGACAGGATGGGGAAGGTGGGAGGGAGCGAAGGCGAGAGAAAGCAGAATGTCTTATTTTTGCTGGCAGAGGAGAGAAGCGCTACCTTGGAGGCAGTTCTCTGTAGAGGCCTATACATCTTGGTTCCTGGCAGCTGAGCCAGCAGGGGGTGGGAGTGTGCGTGGGAGGAGTAAAAGGAAGAGGGAAGCAGGGTTTGAAGAGAAGGGCGGGGGGGTTTGCATGATGAGGGGCCTATGCTCCTAGAGAGTCAGCCAAAGTCCAGGCCTCGCTTAATGGGTTCTCCTCTGCTAAGTGATCCCAGTTTGGAGAATTGGAGCAGACACCCCGACTCCTGTCTTCCCTGCTCTGCCCACTGCGATGGGGCCTGGCATGTACACAGTGGTGGGAAGGATGAGGGGCTGTGGATGCTTATCTGACTTCTGGTGGGCTCTGGTCACAAGAAAGGCACTGATTGACAAAACCAAATCCACCTGTTTGCGTGTGCAGCAGTCTGAGTCACTGACTGTCATTCATTCCAGAGCTCCCCTTTCTCTGAGTCACTGCAGTTACACACCTCCTAAAACTGCACTTGCACTTTGGGTGGATGAGAGCGTATGCTTCTTCTTTGGATGCATCCTCACCAAGCCGTTTAAACACTGTTCCTTCATGTTGTCAGGTGGTGTTTTAGAGATGAAATACAGAGCGGCCCTGTGCAGCACTTTAGAAAACACATTTTGAAGCAGGTTTGATCATAAATTTTGTGGAAACTTTTTCTCCTCTCAGTCAACAAACTTTAGAACTCCTGTCTAAACGTGCTTGGGTGTAAGGTTTCCCACTGTTCTATTCTTTTCCGTTTTGTGATTCACACAGTGAGACCTCCAGGGTAATGAGAGGAAAATCATAATTAACTCTTCATTATGTTATTATGATTTTGAATTAAGTAATTTATCTTCATCTAAAGAGGCCAGGATTGAATCTTACTGAAGCGATTTTACTGGGTAAAAGTTTGGGCAAGTGGGTACAATTTGCACGAACATGTAATTGTATTTGAAAGCTGAGCCGCAGCCCCATGTGAGGGGTCCTACCACCACTGTGGTTCAGACTGAGGTAGCTCACTGCAGATGTATTAACTCCTTCCATGCCTAACCTGAATTATGCAATCACTAAGAGCTACTGTAGTATTTTGCATAATAAATCAATCTGAAAAGTTATGATTATATTTTATTGCTTTTATTGTAAACATGAAAGCTGTAATAATAATGTCAAAAGCATATTACAACTCAGCCTCTTTTTAAGAGCTTTGCTTGGGATTGTTATGGGGGTAATCAAGTTGAGTGAGCTCAACCAAGTATTTCCAAGTATGGCAGGCAAAGAGGAGAGCTGCGTGCTCAGTGGCATGCACCTGAATATCTCCGTTTGCACTCTGTCTGAGGGTCTGGCACAGGCACCGCTGTCTTACATAATGCTATGAGATCATCCAGCAAAGATTTAATGCTGTAATACGTATTTGTTGTCATCAATCGCTTTGGATGTCTTTACACAGCAGCTTTCTCCTAGTATTCATTCTTGGTGATGCATTGGTATGCAGAAAATCCCCCTGCTTTTGTAAATCTAAAGTATTGCCAACCTATGACATTGACATTCAGATGAAATTTTCTCTGGAATATTTCGTGGATACAATGCCACTGTGTAAACAATCTGAACATGATCGGCTTCTGTGTCCTCTCAGTTTTTCCCCCTGTGGGATCAAGCGTGTCTTCGAGTACTTGACGTAGAAAGGCACCGTCGGCCAAGTCCTCTAATGCCGGCAGGCTGAGTAAACGGTGTCTCCGGAACCTCGTGTTAGACCCAGCATTTCCATAAGCACCCTTCATCCCCACTGTGTTATTCTTTATGATCCGCAACCTCCGCTACAGCTCAACCGATCTTCCGGGACCTCTTTCTGTCCCTAGGAGCCCCCTTGCACCCACTCTGATGCCTGTTTGTACAGAGCTCTACACACGGGTCTGCAGGACATGTCCTTACATCAAACCAGCTGATAACTAGTGTAATTAAAAACTCTCGGGCATCCTGCAGGCATCTGTTTTCCAGGTCCTGGGGGATGCACGCTAAAGTCAAAGTAAAGTGCATGTGTGTTGATAAGAAATGTGTCTTTAAGCATGAACCCTTTAACAACGGCAATCTTTCTGGTGCTGCTTTTTGCACTTTATAGCATTAGAAAATTTGGCATCAGAAAGCTGAGATCCTGAGCTTTCTGGCACTATATAACACTTTACGGCAGCAGTGTGGGACTCTATTACAAGTCGAAAGATGCTGTTTCCAAGACCTCCATACAAGCTAAAAAACACCTGGAAATAACAAAAAATATGAAGCCATAATTAGGACACTGAATGTTCAAGACCAAAAAGCATGCTTGAGCAGATGTAAAATAGTTGAAAGTTTATTTTTGCAATCTCAAAAAGTTTTGTTAGGGACATTTATAGTTGTTTCTGATAATAAATCTGCAAAAAATTTCAAGTCCATTTTTTCTTTTTTACTAAAACTCACTATTTTAAGCATGTACTTTTTATAATAATGATAAT
The DNA here is from genome assembly GCA_029814465.1 of Ostorhinchus cyanosoma. Classification (NCBI taxonomy): domain Eukaryota; kingdom Metazoa; phylum Chordata; class Actinopteri; order Kurtiformes; family Apogonidae; genus Ostorhinchus; species Ostorhinchus cyanosoma. Next base: position 11,934 of record JAPTYQ010094626.1, read on the forward strand.
TAATGGCCAGATATTGAAAGTTAAGTTCTTCCTGAAAACAAAGGTGCAAAAGAATTGGCAAAATAGACATTTTCTGACATTTTTATTGCAAAGAAAACATAAAGACACCTAGGTAGCCTGTTATAATGGCAGTCTTCTTGTAAAAGCTGAACTCATTATTACAACCAAGTAGGTTTGCTTTCAATATTTTCCTTTTATCAGCGAAAGTGCAACCCCTTCAAAATATGCACAACAGACTCTTGGAAACGGTCTTTTTAGAATACAAGGAACTGGAATACATCTTACAGTGTCACCAAGCTTACAGATTCCAAGCATAGACTGTTCCAAGTCTGAGCAGAGTGGTCAGCTCTAGCAAAACGTTCTTCTTTCAGTAACTAGGGAAATTCTGACAGGCAATCAGAGCCCACTACAAAAGGAGAATGCAAAAACAACTGAAAACGAATCCCTCCGAACACAAATAGCTTTTTGCTAAATTGTTTTGGTCTGGCTGTAAGCATTGCCAAGAAGAGAGCTTGAAGTGGGATGGCGTGAAAGCGAGGGATGGAAGGAGAGGGGTTCTACAGCAGCAAAGAGTTGAATTATGGGTAGCATGTGACATCTTTTTGTTGGGGAGATATTTCAGACCCAAAAATACATCAGCCAGAGTATCAAATATAGTAACCATAAAACTGAGGCGAGTTATGACAGATCGCAGAGTATTTAGTCTTTCTTCATTCACCATTGTTCATCGTGAACAATGACGATTACACAATGACAATTTGTCTCGACTCTTCTGTTTTTGTCTCTCAAACAGTGGACATAAAAGACCGCATCTTGATTGGCCTTGATGTTCATAGTAGTAATATGCTGGTTTCTTATTCTTGCCAGTCATTATAAAATATTACATATTCATTGTGGATTCAGATGATTACTTTAGCTGTATGGTGCCAAGCCCACTCTTGGACTGACTAAGGCTCATACTTTTCCCTTTGATTTAACCATTTATTGTCTGTCGTATACTCATGACTAAAAGTATGCAAACACTGTTGGCTTCATCTTTTTACATTTTCTCTCATGGGCTGTTTATAGCAATAAATTTGACAGGACATTTTAGTTTCTTTTAAGTGGAAAATTAACGCTACAACATACAGTTATGAAGAAGAAAATGTACTTCCAACTTGTGGTCATCATTTTTGGGACGTTCTTGCCTTTTTCCACATGAACACCTCTGGGATGACTTGGAGTGTGCAGTCCCTAACGTGCTAATGTTTGCTAATGTTTTTGTGGTTAAATAGGAGCATTTTCCTGAGCCAGACTCCAAAATCTTGTGGAAAACCTGCACAGTGTTTGAAAGTTAGTGGCAGTATAATGCATATGTAAATGGATTTCTAAGCTTCAAATAGTAGATATAATAAAAGCAGTCGAAAATGTAAATTGCTGCCTTTCAATCAGTAAATGTTGGTTATTTCAGTTGTGGCTTCCTGTTATAATCATTTTCTGGATTAAAGAAAGATGCTGAATAGCAACAAAGAAAAGCTTGCTGGCTGAGCTAATTTGATGATGATCTGTCATGCATGCTAAAGACGACGAGTCTTGCCAAGAAGACAGGGTTTAAATTTGTCTGCCATGTACCATGCCTTTCTTGCATTCTTTATCAGCAAAGCAGAGGACATGATATAAATGTCTGTCCAAAATAAATGTGTTTCTGTATCAAATAGCATTGAAATATATTCAGTTTGCAATGTACATATATGCACAGTATGGTATATTTACAGTTCTTCACTCAAGTATATAATTAATCAAACTCTCCTATTGATATTGTTTAAAGTAGCACTTATCTGCAAGTCTTCGAGTTATCTTTAAGACTCTCCCACTCAGGCATGGGATATCACTCTGTCGAGCTTTTCCAACGTTCTCATGTTACTTAAAAAATACACAGAGGAATAATCTGATTTATTTCCTCCCTTCTAAAAACAAATCAGATATGTCTGCTTCTCAGAGACACTTCTATGTGCCTCGCGAAGAAGTTCCAGTCTCGGTTGCACAAGAGTGGTGCCAGTGGTTCATTATCGTCTGAGCAGTCAGCACTATCTCTAACGCGGAACAAAATTGATGGCCTCTTGAAGGTGCTGGACCTACAGGAAAGAACCAGATCCTCACTCCCCAATGGTCCGCCAAAGCTGATTTATCACAAGATAAATGAGATCAGGAGTTATTTGTAGGAGACATACTATTGTAATCTGATTTGCTTTCTAGGTTTGGCAAGTAAATAGAGAGTTTTTGTGTTTGCTTGAGTAAAACGTTGCCAGATCCTGTTTTTTCTTAATAGAATGTAAGGAAGTGCAGCTGTTTAGAAAGAGACAATAAAACTTGTGAATGTAAATTATTGTAATGAAGGGGGTGCAGACTGTTTCTCCATCACTGTAGAATGCACATTTCACTGCCCTTTATGAACATCACATCACACTACATACAGAGGGAGCTGATGTTACTATTTGACCTAAATTGTAGGAGACAGGGCTGCTCATTTTCCATATCGAATAAAATTGACCACTTAAACACGGTTAGTGTGAGTGACCGTGTCAGACCATGATGTGAACTCCCATCCGTGAACAAAAACCACATGCTAGCCTTCACGCCGACCAACATGGATCACATCCTCCCAATTAATGCTTTGTTATATGGAAAGAAAACGTAGCAAATGGAACTGCACATTGTGTTATTTTGTATCAAAGGTTCTCTCCTTGCCATTGCTCCAAAACAGAATCCTAGCGGCGGACAAAACAACAAGCACTACCCGTCCCACCCAATAATAATGAGTTTGGTAATTGTTTATTGAAAGGGGTCACGTCGCATGTCTTTATGATACTTGCGTGAGGGTATATTCCAAACTATGAAGTGAGGGGTCACTAAACTTAGAAATGTGCTAAAAAACAGACTGTCCATAGCAAGACTCAAAAGTGGCATGACTGTATTATAATGTCAACTGGAACAATATTACAGGTCCTGCTCAGTGTTTATGTCTATGACATAATTCCACAGGGGGGTTTCAAGACAGAGGAAACATTTTTTGAGCTAACCAGTGAAACACAACACAAAAACTCTGGAATACATTACACTGCACGAGAATGCAAATTACAACTCTTTCCATGTTTTTTTTTTTTTTTTTAACATAAAGTTCTTTGTCCATTGCAAACTGCTCTGCTGACAGGGATGACAGTCCTTTATGACAAAGAGCATCTGTTTATGAAGGGATCAGGATTGTTAAATTGTCAGTAACTGTCATTTTTCCTTTTGGCTTCAAATTACTACAACAAAATTTCTGTAAAGTGGGATACTAAATATGCTACTGTAAAAATAGAAGGTTAGTTCAGAGTGTTTCTTGACCTCTGTGTGATTGCGGTTGTGTGAACTTGTTGGAAATGTCACCTTTGTCTTGTGTGTTCTCTGGGAAAATGTTGATTCATAGTTACTTTGCATGAGCTCCCATTTTTCCCACAAGCTATTTGTTCTTGTTATTCAAAGAAAAATGTTTACTGGGCTACTTACTTACATATTTTTTCAAGAGAATGATTAATGATGCACTTTGATGCTTGATGCTTTGGGTCAGAACGAGGAACACACAAATTACAGCCATATTATTTGTCTGTAACATTTTGGATTTAGAGTGTAGCTGTGGTCAGTTTGTTGGTGTTGAGGGCGGTGTTGTAGGAAAGACTTGCTGAAGGAACCCCGCCAATGCTAAGACACAATGTTCCACTGTATTTCAACAGATGATGGCAGCAGACAGGGGAAGAGATGCTTCTGGAGAAATGCATTTGTCTGCTACTCTCCGATTGCGTGTTGTAATTCTACCTCGCTTTGTGTCATTTTAGGAGATAGTGCAGATTACACGTCAGACTACAAGTAAAAGAGAAGGGTTTGAGCTGTGCTGAGCTGAAAACAGTGTGGGAGGTCACTCTGCAGCTCTGTGTACGTGCAGAATGTGAATAACCTCAGCGCTCAAAAACTGTCTGCCTGTACGCATTTTGTTTTCCTTTAAGGAGTGAAACTCGGCAGCTTGAGGGGTAGCGGGCTACGTGGGGCCAACAGTGAGTGACTTGGGTTAAAAGGGAGTCTTTCAGCTGGACAGACTTCATGGATGTTTTGGGAAGCAGTTATGGAAACAGGGGAGGTCAGGCGGACCATTCCTCCCTTTAAGGTCCTAGCGGTGTCAGAGCAAAGAGAGCGCGGGGGGGTTTGGGGGGGGGGTTATGAGAGGCGGTAATAGTACAGAATGTCTTCTGGTTGCTCTGTGGTAAAACTGTGAAAACAAGCTTCCTTCAGAGTTCACTCAAAGTGCTGCTTCTGTATGTACGCAGGTAGACTGTGGAGCTCAGGACCGCTCACTAAGACGGGGTCCCACAGTGCAAGTAACAGATGAGAAAGACAAGAGTGGGGATGTGAATGAGCAACTACTTACTCTAACTTAAACTAATATTTATGTACCATAGCAAGGTTGTTGGTTTTGGTTTTCTGAACGTTTTCCCAAGATACAGTGAAAAATTGAGAGTATTTTGCACACGAGTCAATTAGAAGCTAAATTCTACAGAGGGTTTCTTTAGTGTTTGTCAAAAAAAAAAAGGAGGAAAATGTCACGATTGTCACTATAAGATTTGTGACACTGACAGAAAAATGGAAACACCCTATGAAAAACTACGGAAAACCTGATTCTTATGACAGAAACTAACAAACACAGGTGGCTTGTGGCAAAATTTGTCATGACTGACGTCTGGAAATTGCTTCGTTGCTTTGTGTGTTTTTAAAAAATGAGACAGAAATCGTAATTAAGGTAAATTACTTTTGCTGTTGTAGCCTGTTTAATAATAACAGTATAATCAAAATGCACTTAAGGAAAATAGACACACATGAATGAACTGGTCTGATATGCATATGCCTGTAGTGTCTGCTGACAAATACAGTGAGTGTCACTTTGTATTCGTGTTTTATTGAGCCATCTGTGGATTTCACACCATTTATTAGTTATGATGTCAGCTGAAGAGTCAAAAAGCTTCATTATGTGCGGTGTGGAAATTAAAGCTAATACAGTCATTGCTGAATCTAGATGTGTTCCTAGGATCAGCCAAAAGCACAGAGCAGTCGACCTTTAATATTGATGAGAGACGCTTGTGTGTTGCCTGTACTCATGTACTGAGTCACAGCTTGCTTGTTAGCTGTAAAGAACAAGAGCATGCGTTGCCTGTAACCCACATTAATCTTTCACAACAACACTGAAACCAGACATCTTGATCTATTATTGTCTCTTCAACCTTCCTGACCTCTGTGATTCTTCTTTGGACATACTGCTCTTACCAGTACAACTCAAACACTCAGATGTAAGTCATTAAAAACATTTTTATTTTACAATATGTATTATTTATTTATTTATTTATTTGTATTTTGCTGATTGTACATTTTGTTACAGTGCAGAGTACACAGGGTTATCTTTAGGGGTCATGTTCATAATGAATACAGTACATTTTATAGATATTTATACATCTGGCTTTATTTTTTAAAAACATGTTGTACAACGATGCATAAGAAATGAGTATTAAATTAGTGATTATCACTTGTTAACAGAATACATTAATATCATGATTTAACAGTACAAAAATACCAACAATATATTGCACATTATATTTTAATCGATGGTAAAACATGAAAATGCATGCAAAGCTAAATCTGTCTGGATGAATAATTGCTCAGAGGATTAGGTTGAGAACAAACAGTTGGCACTTAATTTCTTCCCATCAGAAAGAAAAACTTGTGAATTCTTTTCAAGTCCTCTGAATTATACTATAATTTAGGGCAACTCTGCAAAATACCCTCATATAAATAACAATACATACTTAAAGTTCATTTTGAATTGTGGTTTTTGGTTGCCACATTAAAGCTTTCATTACATTTCTTTCCATCGTTTACATGATACAGCACAACCAGAGGATGTATATTTAGGTTTTCTCTGTTACTGCCAGTGCTCTCACTGCTGAATTCAGATGCAATTCACATGATTTTTAATGGTATTTACAGGGTGCTTTATTTATATGCATGACCTGGAACTGAGTACAGTATTATCTTTGGTCACATTTTTAAATGTCAGCAGTAAAAAGGAAGCTTATCATTTGGTCAGTGAAGCACAAATTTAAAATATAAACATTTTCTGTGATTGAAGGCATAAATATATGATTTTGGAACACATACCTTATACTTTATCTGTGCTATTTTGTAGTAGGACAAACAACTTTTCATTGGTTTTTAGTTAACTCTCCTCTGAGTTTGGCACAGATCTTATAATCTAAAGGCTTCAGTGTTAATCCATAGGAGCAGTCCAATGACAGGTCCTGGGTGGGGCATTTCTCAAAGGTACACTGGTGTAGTAGAATTGCAAAGAACAAAAATATCTCTACTTTAGCAATCTGGTCCCCGATACATCTTCTCTTCCCTGCTGAGAAGATCATAACATTGTTGGTGATATCCTTGTCAAGGGAACCATTTTCATCCAGGAAGCGTGAAGGGTTAAAGATATGTGGTTCCTTCCACTTCAGAGGGTCATGATTAATGGACCATTGATTGATAAAGACCACAGTGTCTTTGGGGATAAATTGTCCTTCAATAGTGACATCTGAGGTTGTAGAATGGGGGATGGTAACAGGGACAAAGCTGGTGAAGCGCATTGTTTCATAGATGAACGCATCCAGATAGGACAGGTGACCTCTGTCCTCCACTGAAGGTAACCTGCTTCGACCCACCACCTTATCAACAAGTTCATGCAGTTTGGTTTGAATGTCAGGATGCTTAGCCAGCAGAAGGAGGATCCAGTGAAGTGCAGTGGAGACTGTGTCCAGACCTGCTCCAATCAGATCTGACACTGTTCCCTCTGTGTGGTCAGTGGTCAGACCGTTGTCACTATCAGCTTTGTCAATAACACCAATAATGGCGTCACTCATATCTCGTGTTACCTCTGGATCAAAAGTCTCTCTGTGCTCCTCCACCTTGTTTCGAACAAACGTAAAGAAATCTCGGTTCAGGTCTTTAAAGTTTTTAAAAACACTGCGGACCGGGTTAGGGAAAGACTGAAGCCATGGCATCACATCCACTAAACTGCCAGCCCCTACTGTCTGTCCAAACTTATCTACATTCTGTAACAAGGCTCTAAACTCAACATCATCATGTCCATAACGCTTTCCAAAGCACAAGGCACAAATCACATTAGCTGCAGCTACTGTCAGCTCATGAGCCGGGTTGAAGTACTGGCCCTCAGTACTGTGTTTAAGGAAAATCTCAACTAGCTCTGTGGCTTCAGCCACAATTTGTTGCTCAAAGGCTTTTTTGGTCTGGCTGTTGGCAGATGAGAATGCTCTGATCGTTGACTGAGCAATTTTCCTGTGCATCTTCCACTGTTTGCTGTAATTGGTGAAAGTCATACTTTTCCCCCCTGAGACAGACTGAAAAGAGACAAAGTTGGGTCTGCCTGCAAACTCAGTGCTGTGCTGTATCAGAGCCTGACGTATCGCCTTGTCTCCATTCAGAACCACAATATCGCTGCAGCCCAGTCGTATCTGGTACACGTTGCCATATTTCTTGGCTAGTTTGGCAAAGGTGATGTGAGGCATTTGACCCAGCTGCATGGCGTTGCCCACCACAGGCCAGGCGAAGGGTCCAGGCAGTCTTCTCTTGAGTCTGAGGTTCCTGACCCATATACAGGCTTCTAGACAGAAGAGGAACACAAAGGTGGCAACCAGAGCAGGCTGGACCTGTCCACTCCACTCTCTGATGATGCTGCTGCCCTTCAAACCAAACTCAGCGTCCACTTGAGCCATTGCGTTATCCTGGAATTTTTTCATTCACAAAATGCAGAAAAAAAGACTCCAAGCAAAACTTGCATGCTACCTCTCCCCCTCTCCACAGAGGATATACTGAGAAAGGATTGATCAGGTTGAGTGGTTAGAAGTGGTGCAGCATGTCTTCCAATGACCACTTAAGAAGAATGCAGATCCAACCCTTACACTTCGCTTATATGTATCTCTATGGTGGGAGGGGTCAGCGACTCAGGTTTTTTACTATCTCTCCCCTCCCATTTTGACCACAGTCTGCAGACCTTAGTCCTATTTCTACTTAGGCCTCCTTCCAGTCACGTCCCTTGTAGGATATTGGAGAAAGGAGAGCAGCTACTTACTAGGCCCTGCTGCCAGAATCAACAAATCCATAGATGCATTGCTGAAGTGTAACAGAAATTATTGTGACACTTTTAAAAGATAATGTATAGTTCCTGGCCTGGAATTTGCATATACTTGACAACAATCTGCTGTTGAAGGTTTTTTTTTCCTCTGGTGTTAGATGACTTCAAATAAAATCCATTTGCTGTTTGCACTTTCCTTGGCTATTTTAAACAGGACTTGGATTCTGTTATTTACAGCCAAGCTGTTAATTATAACCATACAGGAAAAAGGCTCTGGGATATCACCATGAAAGTTGTGGGTTTCAGATCCAAACACTGAACAGATACAAACGGCACAATTTAATATGGTCCATAAAAAATATATACAGCATTACTGTTGGCATAATAGCCCTTTAAATACTGGTCACTGAGATAATGTAGCTCTTGAGTTGTGGTTGCATCAAAATAGATTTTTATCAGAATTCAAAACAGACAACTATAAGAGAAACCCTAAATCTGCTTATGTGGGTGCTTATGCAACAATGTGATTAACTTAAAAACAAGTCCATCAATTTAGGTTTTTATGATATTCATCCACAACTCAGGTAATGTGTAAGTTTATGGTTTTATAACAGTGAGTAATGACAGACGTCTAAACAAAAGTGGGACCAAATCACACATTATTGGCACATATCTAACAGTGCCAACATGGATTTTATATGAAATAAGAAAGGTTTGGAATTGAAAGAGACATTTATGACCAGTTTTATTACATTTCCATAAGATTCAGTTTAATATAAGAACATTAATGAGGACACAGACACTAATATTACCACTGACCATTGACAGTGTACTTTATTCATTTCAGATATAGCTTATTTTTCAACTTCTCAATCATATAAAGACAATACATTAATAACAAAATATTTTTCATGATATACACTTAAACATTCAAGGCCTACAGAGGAAACTTTATTGCCTTGACAGAAACAGAAAAACAATCCTTGGACATTATAGCATCACTTCCTGAATATCGAGACTTTAAGAAAGTGTGTTATGACATACACGTAGCTTTGAAAATGTTGCTTTGTAAACAAACATTGATAAGAATGCCTGATGAGTGAAAAAAAACATGATGCTTCACACCAGCGTTATGTGATTTTTTTTTTTTTTTTTTTGGCCTTGTGTATTTGGCATGGGGTAGCTGCAGTGTTTGTACAGTAAAACTAAACCCTGTATACAAAAAAAAAGTTTATGAAGTGTCTCATTCTTTGAAGTGAGGCGGATGTTCCATGATGAAAGACTTCCTCTCGATTTCCCAGCTTCACAAACATACTAATGTTATGTTCCCCTTTGACCAATATGCCTTTTCAAAATATGTCTTCATATGCTTTGAGTACAGTAGATAGTGAAATACATAAAACATTTAATTATACCTGAAATATGAAATTATAGAAAAATATTTTGTAACTGCTTTATGTGACAAAGGTTAAATATATTTCTACATATTACATTTGAGAACAATATTTCATCAAGTGATTGCATAACATTCACAAGCATTTCATATACAGTTACATTAGTTTAAGTTGACATTTAAAGGATGTAGCTAATTCCTGCATGCACCTGATCTGTACATGCGCAATAGTGGATTTAAAACAAGTACACAATACAGACTTCAACAAGTTTGTACAAAATCTGATCAAGTATATTGTGAAGTAGAGATTGAATACCTTTACAATGACTCCAACGGTCCATGAGCTTTATTCTTTAATCTGTAGTTGTACTGATACACAGTTGAAATCATATTTTCAGTCCTGCATCAACAATAATGCAAATACGGATCATGTTAAGATATTCACTAAATATCACCATTAAATATGAACATTATACAACAATAGGATTTAGTGCAGGTATGTCGATACTCACTGTTAAATGTCATGGGTGGGAAAGTGTCTGGTCTTTGCTGGCCTTGAGTCACAGTACTGGAACATGCTGTTCATGCTGGGGAAACTAAGCCAAGCAGCTTTCCCCTGAGCTTGGCAGTAACACAAAATTGGAGGGGCTTCAGTGTAAGCCCATAGGAGCAGTCAAGAGTGATGAGCTCAGAAGGGTTACTCTCAAAGCTACACTGATGCAGCAAAATCGCTATAAATAAAAAGGCCTCCACCTTGGCGATCTGGTCACCGATGCACCTCCTTTTACCTGTTGAAAAGATCATCACACTGTTGGTTATGTCTTTATCGAGAGCCCCGTTTTCATCCAGGAAGCGTGTGGGGTCAAAAATGTGAGGGTCTTTCCACTTCAGTGGGTCATGGTTGACAGACCACTGATTGATAAAGACCACAGTGTCTTTGGGGATGTGGAGACCTTCAATCGTGACGTCTGAGGTTGTGGAGTGGGGGATCGTGACAGGAACGAAGCTGGTGAAGCGCATGGTCTCATAAATGAAGGCGTCCAGGTAGGCTAAGCTGCGTCTGTCCTCAGTTGATGGCAGTCTGTCCGGACCGACTACTTTGTCTATGAGATTGTGTAGCTTGGCTTGGACTTCTGGGTATTTGACCAGGAGGAGAAGCATCCACTGCATGAGAGTTGATACTGTGTCTTGACCTGCTCCGATCAGATCTGTGACTGTCGCTTCAACAAACTCTTTGGTCAGTCCACTGTCATTTCCGTGCTCAATCACATTTATGATGGCATCACTCATGTCCCTTGTCACATCAGGATTGTAGGACTCTCTGTGTTGTACCACTTTGTCTTTCACAAAGGTAAAAAACTCCTCATTGAGGTTTTTGAAGTTTTCATAGACACTGCGCACTGGGTTAGGGAAGGACTGGAGCCAGGGCATGACATCTACCAAGCTACCTGCACCGACTGTCTCTCCAAACTTCTCCACCCTTTTCAGCAGGGTCCTGAACTCCAGGTCATCATGTCCATAACGCCTCCCAAAGCAGAGAGCGCACATCACATTTGCAGCAGCTACTGTAAATTCATGTGCAATATCAAAATACCGTCCATCAGTGCTGTGGCGCAGAAGGACCTGCACCAGCTCCATGGCCTCAGCTGTGACATGTTGGTCAAAGGTTTTTTTGGTCTGACTGTTTGCGGAGGAAAAGGCTCTGAGGCTGGATTGGGCAATTTTCCTGTGTGCTTTATACTGTTTGCTGTAATTAGCAAATGTCATACTCCTGCCTCCAGAGATCATCTGGAAAGAGACAAAGTTGGGTCTGCCTGCAAACTCAGTGCTGTGCTGTATCAGAGCCTGACGTATCGCCTTGTCTCCATTCAGAACCACAATATCGCTGCAGCCCAGTCGTATCTGGTACACGTTGCCATATTTCTTGGCTAGTTTGGCAAAGGTGATGTGAGGCATTTGACCCAGCTGCATGGCGTTGCCCACCACAGGCCAGGCGAAGGGTCCAGGCAGTCTTCTCTTGAGTCTGAGGTTCCTGACCCATATACAGGCTTCTAGACAGAAGAGGAACACAAAGGTGGCAACCAGAGCAGGCTGGACCTGTCCACTCCACTCTCTGATGATGCTGCTGCCCTTCAAACCAAACTCAGTGTCCAGAACCATTGTGATAAATGCTCACACTGGATCCACAAAAAAAAAAAAGAGAGAGAAAATGTCTTCACTTTTCAGCAGTCTGTTGGTTTGATTTTTGTGGGGAAAAAAGATTAATAAAGCTCTTGTACATCCATATTAGGTGAGAAAAATATTTCTTATGTGTTAATCAAACGCCTGTGTTGTCATTTTTTCAAAATAAAAAAAAGAAAAAAGTCTGAATAAAAACTGTAAACAAGGAGAGTTTGGATAAGTTTCGGTCCTTGTCTTTTCATCAAGATTTAAGGCTTAAATGCCTGCTTTTTGCTTCACTCCAGGGTCTTATATGTTTAGCAGTTGTGGGCAGGGCTCAGGATAACTTTCATACTCCTCCCATTGTGGTAGCCCTGCAGACCCTCTATATTATCTCTCTGCTGTCGGTCTGTGTTGGAGGCGCGCACTTGCGAGCGTCGCGGGACACTGTGAGCGTGCAGCGTGAACGACTGCCATCCACTCCACAGAACAGATTTAATAGAAAACGTATCGAGCCAATTTGATGAACTAATTGGAGTGTTTTCGTATTTTAATCGTATCTCTGTACTTTGTGGCTGCGTCAGACTCCGCGGACGCACCGTGGCTCCAAAAACCTGTTTGCGCACGGTTTGTCAACTCTTGAACGAGTTTACACTTGTGCATATTTATATTTTAGGTAAAGTAATCCCGACGTTATTTATTGATTTTTGCCGATGATGGTGTATTTTGTTATTCTTGCACTGCGGGCATGCTTCGGAAATAAAAGCATTTGTTTTATTTTATTGTTAAAAGTTGAACGCAGTGATGCATTCTGCAGAAAAGTCCAAATTTAAGTAACAGTAAGTCTGTAAAGAGAAATGAAATGATTTATGAACGAATTATCAGTTTTGCATGGGGTGTTATTTTTTTAATATCAGATTTGTGATATAAAACGATTTATTTGACAAATGCAGTTTGAATAAAAAAAAATTATTCATTTTTTTTAATAAAGCTTCATAAGAAATATAATTAGGATTAGCCTAATCACAACATATATGATATTAAACAGCCTCAGATATTTTCACTTGTTTTTTCAATGAAAGAGAGTAATCAAAGCTATAATATCAGTTAGAAAGTTCCAACTCACATCAAAATGTCTCACTTTGCTTCCTTTCTTCCTTTAGTGGTAAATCTGCAGTGAAATAATTTGACTGAACAGATTCACAACAAAACAGTGATGGAATATTTAAGTGCAGAAGCTATGAAACATTAATATTTGAATTTGCAACAACTTCTTTTTTGCTCCAAAACTTCAGGTTACATCACACCACAGTTAACTTCAGTTGCCACCCCTTGAGAGGGCTTCTCCCTTCATAAATAAAGTGAAATCTGAAATGTAAAAGGAAAAGTATGTTTGACTGACAAAGGAAGAAAATGTTTAGGGTCACATTTCGGACATATTCATAATTAGCCACTAATATTAGATAGATAGACAGGCAGAGAATACAAGAGACATATGGAAACCTCATTTCTGTTGATTGTATAAAACCTTCATTTCAAAGTGAATATATTCCCAAGGCAAAACATTTCCCCTCTGTGTGCGAAAGACAAAATTTGTTTCTTGTTTTCCCACCAACTGTGAAGTTTATTTTTGCAGGGAGGTAATGACCCTAATTGAAGGTACTAAAACATTTCCGATGTAAGGCGCTAAGTCAGACAGACAGAAACTTCAGTACCACACAAGCACATTTAGTCATTATTAGGTTAAAGACGATGGATGAGGAAAAAGATGCATTGAAATCAAAGTCTTTTTTTTTTTTTACACTTTTCACACATTTCATATCATTTAAATAAAATAAACCAAGCACAGTGTGTGTCTACTTCATCGCTGTAACTGTAGATATTTTTACAACCTGATTGACTGGACCTAAAAACCCAACATTTCTCTGCTTCAATAGATATGTCAGAACATTTTGTATTTATGCTCAAGCTCCAACCATACAGTCACAAACCACAGCAATGTATAGAATTTCAATAACAGCTCATATTCATGCCTTGTGAAAACAAACAAAAAGGGAACAATAAAAGTAAGTGTAGCTACATTTTATGTTATGTGTCATTCTTTCACAATAATGTTCCTCAAACAGCCTTTTAGAGTTTTGCTGGTTCTGAGCTCTGCCTGAGAGCTGTTTGTCTTGAGAAATGTGGTGTGGCTGAGCACCAAAGCCTCGAGAATGATTCCTTGGTTAACCAGAGACATAGCAATGTCTTCGGATACACTGCCTGCACTGGGGATGACTGTTTCTTCTCTCCTCTATCCCTATAGGGGGAATCCCTCCCCCCTCCCTGCCACCAACACCACCTCCTTGCTTAAGTCTGCTACTCATACACATGTGGCCAATCGCATCCCCATCACGCTAATTAGAGCCAGGTCTGTGGTTGAGGAATGGAGGTGGGGGTGGGGGTGGGGGGTTACGG
>JAPTYQ010099491.1:0-19002 GCA_029814465.1 Ostorhinchus cyanosoma
TGTGTGTGTGTGTGTGTGTGTGTGTGTGTGTGTGTGTGTGTGTGTGTGTGTGTGTGTGTGTGTGTGTGTGTATTACCAGATGAAGTCGGTGCAGTGGCTGCAGAAAGTGGGCTGTTTGAAGAAACGGGCTGTGAACTGGTGGTCTTTAACCTCCACAATCCTCTTGTGTTTCAGAGCTCCTTTCCTCTGGAACACAGGCACCCTGGCAGGTGGGGAAAGGGGTGAGGGCAGAGGGGAGGTAGCTGATGTAGGGGAGGCCAGGGTCAATGGGGAGAGGGAAGGGGAAGGGGAGACCGGGGTAGACATGATGCCTGGAGGATATAGTAGGAATACGGAAAGGGGTGATGAGTGTCAGTAAGGAGGGAGAAGACAGGCAGAAGACCTTGAACATGGGTGAGGATTGAGGGGAGGAAGCAAGGGTAGGGAAGAGGAGGAGGAGGAGGAGGAGCGAGGGAAAGTGTAATGGGTCATGGTCGAGACAGGCGTTGTATTAATGGCACATGGGATGTAGGGTAGGAGCGGCGAAGCAGTGACGTGATGGAGAGAAAGATCGAGAACAAGATGAACGGAGCAGAAAAGCAGGAGGGAACACGGGGAAAGCGACAGGTACGAAGTGAAAGAGAAAAAGAGAGGGTGTGGTGTAATGAAGGAGACAGGGAGGTTAATTCACACACAGAGACTGAACTCTCCTAAGAGACTCTAAACGATTAGTGCGACTCACTGTGTGTCCCACATACTGCCCGTCCGTTCTACCTACATCTCTCATTCTCATACCCCTTACATCTCCATCTGCCTGGCAGCTATGACTACCCCCCGCCACCCCGCCCCTGGTCGTCATGTCAACTCTACCTCCTGTTGCCATGTCAACAACACCCCCACCACCTGTTCCAATATTAGAGCCTGTATCCTCTCCCTACTTCCTGCCTGGCCTTATTAATAATTAGTCCCATTTCTAAGGAAAAACTTAGGAACAGTAAAATATCTATATGTCTATAGGGAACAGAATGTGCTGGAAAAGTGCAAAATAGCAAATATTAGCTGGAGAAATTGTGAAGTTGCATGCTACTAAAAGATAAATGAAACACCAACAGAGATTTTAATGAATAAATAAATAAGCCCAAAGCAAAACCCGTGGCCAAAAAAATGTGATGAAATGATGGTGTCTCAGCAAAGAAGTCGGAGTAAATCAATCAAAAGGGTGAAGAGAAGAATGGTGTGAAAAGCAGCATCGAGCCCAGAAATTAGTAAAATAATGACAAGAGAAAAAAAATATGTTCCTAAAATGTGTGAAGACCCAAACAGAGAAGGCAAAGTGAACACAATACCTTAATTTAGTGATTTTGAAGGAAAGCTTTCACCTAAAGGATAGCTTTTCTTCTGTTCCTTTTTCTTTTCTCTCCTGTTTTTGTGCTGCTCCCTTAAAAAAGGCTGAAGTGTCACACCTGTAGCTGGCCTCCTCCTCAAAAAAAAAAAAAAAAGGAGAGAAAGAAAAGACAGAAAAACCCAATGAAGAAGTGCTGTGGCAGGTGAAAAAGAATCAGCCCAAATGGAAAAAGTAGGAGCTATTACAACAAAAAGCAAAAGCAACAAGCGTTTCAAGAGATTCAAGCTTTCTAGGAACCAAAGATAGAAGAGTGAAGTGGTATATATCCGTTAACCCAGCGGCAGGGTGAGGAGGAGGACGAGATGGAGAGGTGGTATTCTCTTTCCAAGATTGATTCTGTTTTTACTAAGTAGAGGACCAGAGATGGAGAGAGAACGGAAGAAAGAGAGAGAGGAAGAGGTAGAGAGAGAGGAGAAAGATTGAGGGGAATAGGCGGCGATTCATTTTGAAATCTGGGTTACTTCTCTCTGGAGAGGGAGGTAGAGGAAGGAGGACGAATGAGACAGAAGCTGCCATTTTGCCACCACCAATACAGCATGGGCAACCCGGCGCCAACTGTCTCTCACTTCCTCTTGTGCCAGACGAAGAGAGGAAATTGGAGAGGAGAGGGAGTCTGGAAGAGAAGAGGAGAGAGCTTCAGCGATGAAGACTTGACATAAAGGCTGGTTGTGCATAACTGGAACTAAACTATTGACAGTTTGCAGCAGAGTTGGATGGCTGAAGGATCAACAGGCCTGAGAATTTAAAAAATAACACATGCTAATAGTCTGGAACAGCGCAATTACTGCATGCATTAAAAATCTGTTCTGAGATCAGAGCAAGTGGTGATATGAGAACACTGCTCCACTGTGCACTAAAACCAGGTCAGCAAAGCCCGATGGGAAGAGTAGTCTTCAAGTGATAGGGCCTGTTTGTCCATATGAGCAGCAAAGTGGGTGTGTGTTTTTGTGTGAAATTAGTTCATTTCCAACACCAGATCCACAACAATATTTACGCATACTTGAATTTATATTGTCTTTTTCTTTTGTAGAACCATAACCCAAGCATTAATCCAAAAACTCAAAGGCCTACCTGGCTTATTCCCCAAAATGAAAGCTGACTCCCAAAAAAAAAAAAAAAAAAAAAGACTGCAAGGCCGATTGTTTGTCCCCTCAATGGTAATAAAAGAATGTACACAATTATTACTCACAGTCCATGTGTGTGTGTGATGTATGGACAATCCTGGCAGAGGAGAGCAGCAGGCAGCCGGCGAGGCAAGGGATGAAGGGGTGGATTGGAGTGGGACGGAGAGACTGAGGGAGGGAGCGAAGGGTTGAAGGTCTAATTAATGGAAATGTAGGTTATTAGTCTCCTGATGAGGACACTGGCAGAGAATTAATTAACAATTATAATTAGCAAGATTGTTAGAGAGCAAAATGGTGTCAGCCAGCAAGATAAGAGTGAGCTATCGTTCTTAAGTGTGTGTGTTTGTGTGTGCTGGAGGCTGTCATTATGTGTGTGTCTTTATTTAAAAAAAACAGCTGTGTGAACATAGCCTATCTGACAATGATATATGTCATTTCAGCATTAGTCATGCAGATCCAGCAGCTGATTGGAAATGATAGGGGCTTTCCTTCACACAAACCATGACAAGACTTTTGTCTATACAACTGTCATTACTCTCTTCATTTTCTGGCCCATAAGACTCACTCTCTCCATCGGTCTTATCGCGGATGTGTCGTGTTCTTGTTCTGTTGTCACAAATAAACGAGGAAGTCATTGTGGCATACTAAGGAAAGAGAGATAGAGGCACAAAAAATGTGAGCTAGTAATATCTGTAGACCATGCACTCCTTAGTAATCAGCACATTGAAAAACAAAGCACATAAATGGCTCACAATGGTTTCTCTCCATGCTGTGTGATGACTAAGCACTTGTGGCTCTAAAGTGTCTGTATCAGTGTGCGTTTGCATGCCTATCGGAGCATGTTTTACAGTGTTTGATCCAGGGCCATAAAAGCAAGCTTGGTGTTCAGCCAGCAAGTGATACATTGCAGCTGTAAACCAAGCCGATGCACACACACACACACACACACACACACACACACACACACACACACACACACACACACATATAGCAGTATGAAAAACATACAGAAACGGCACAAATGATTGATAGCACAAGGAAAAATAAACTGTAATGCAACTAGAAATGAAGGCAAACGAAAAACATATACAGTACAAGTGACAATAAAAGAACATAATACAAAAAAGAACAGACTGATATTTGATATGAAGTCAGTTCTTTTCATTCTAATCATTGCAAAACCACAATCTGTCCAGCTATTAACATCTTTACAATAACGACTGTTATATGATAATACTAGAAGGCAATTTTCGTCCTCCAACACTCTCTCCTTTTCTTTCTCTCAGTCTACAGATGGCTATCTTATTATTTCTGACCATGGCTTAATGAAACAGAAAATCCTCCTTCGATGGAATCTTTTTTGGGGGAGCAATCAGCACTTCACCAATTACACGCATCCATTACCGTCTAACGAGCGCTCACTCGCATCAAGCACCAGCTTCAACCTGGCTGGCTGGCTTTCTCCTCCAATGAAATTAAGGTAAATTGACTTGCCTAACTGTTGTTTGTGGAATCAGGGGAGAAGTGATGTCTGAGGTAATCATATCTGCCTGTTAAATTTGTCTCTTCAGAACCAATTGGCTCTGTTTGCTGGTATTGGTTTTCTGTTGGGGTGTGCTTCTGTTTGCTTTTTTTAATGAAGACAGGTCCACTGTGTTTTGGAAGAGAGAGCAACAAACCTCCATGCCAGTCAGATGAGACATTTGGCAGGCGATTAGGGCCCGTCAACATGGCCTACAAACTCCCAGCGCTGAAGCAAATAAGCGTGCTCTCCATATTTATTTTACTGTTGACCTGTCTCTCATCCCAACAACAAATACAGCTAAAATCAAAAACCACCGAGCTGAATGGGACACACTGAAAATGAATTCACATCTGGCAGATAAACTATGGATTATGCCTCTAAGGATAAGGTGTCACAGCGCTCTATACTATACATTATTACTTTTTGTTGTAGTGTCTTTAACTGCTTATGATGTTTACAGCACTTTATACACAGCAGTGTTTTAGGAATTATGTTAATGTCCCAAGAGGCACTAAACGATTCATTGTTTTGCAGTGCTTCTCCTGCTGCATTCGCAACACGATACTGCTTGTTTTTCATTTACAGTATGGCCTCCATGAAATGCTTTCTGAGGAAAAATTTAACAAGAGGAGCACTTAATATTCCATTTAATGTATATTCTGACTATTCAAATAGCGTACACTGCTGCTGCTATGGTGCAAAATAAAATATTTGTGTTTGGTGGATCCTGTCTCCAGTGGGTGGAGGTTGAGTTTAACGTATGGAAATATAATGAGTCTGGGACCATGGCTGAGCCTAAAGATCATCTTTCACAATGAGCAAAACAGGCATGTGAGCTTAAACATATTACTATTCACAGTGTATGTAAAATACTAACAAAACTCAAAGCCTCAGCTGTTGGCTTGCAAAGCTTTGTTACGCTGGAGGGAGGAAAAGAAGGTTGTGAACAAAATGCGCTCAAGGGGAAGGATGAAAGCAGGAGGGCAGGAGATTCAGAGTAAGAGTGGCGATTGGATAATGAGGCAAGGGGAGAACAAGGTAAAGCCTGACGATATCTTAATCTTCATCCCAGGTTTCTAGGATGACTTCCCTTCAGGCAGGTGGCACCACACATGCACATGCACACACAATCGTTAAGATGCACACAAGGAGCCACACATGGATGTGTGAAAAATGATTTTGTCCAACACAAGGTAATAAACTTACTTGAGAGATTTTGGCTGCAGATTATTGCAAATTTATGACTCTGTTTATCTGCCATTATTTAAAGCCTGACAACAGTTATTTACAGTATACACTCAAGAAAATAACAGGCTAATAAAGCTGTAAGTACATTGTAGGCACATTTCAGGTGTGTGTCCTTGCGCATTTGAGCGAGGTGGACATAATGAGGTGCAAAACCATTACAATGGCTTGAATTTCACATTCACAGAGACACTAATGAATCTTAATAATAAGAGACATTTGCATTAAAATGGTATTTTCATTATTATGTAAACAAACAGCTCACTAGCATGTGTCCCAATCAAACCTCCATGAATTAAATACTGCTTAGAATGAAAAAAAAATCAGTAATGGTGGGAAAATATAATCATGCAATAGTACATATGTGAATAGACTCAGCAACAGGGCAGCATCAGCTGTGGGTCAGTTAGCTCATTTGTCTCCGGTCCAGGCCTAGTGTGGCTCATGTAAAAATGGAGGAAGTGCAAGTGGGGGAAAAACATAGGATGAAAGGATGCGCTGGTATTTTTTCAACTTCAGAGATCAAGCTGGTGAGTTGTAGAACCCTGCGGCGCTGCACACATGATGAAAGAAAAACAGCACTCTCTTTCCACATGTAGAGTATGTGGGTATTGTGTGTGTATGTATCTATACAGCATATAGATATAGATATTGGAGAAGGCCAGATAAAGCTATGGATATAAACAAATACATGCTGCATTTATAACCAAGAAAACAGCATCAGCAAAGGAACAGTAAAAGATATAAAATGGGAATTAAAATAAAAGGAAGCAGAAAGGGAGATCTGCTAGGAGGGCCACAAAATTTTAAGGAAGGGATAAGCAGAGATGGAATAGGGCCTAGAGGAAATGACAGTCAGAGGAAATCAAATGGAAATAGAATCAAAACAGAGAGACAAGGGGAACTTGTAATTGACAGAATAGTGAGAAAGATGGAGGCTGAGAGGTGTAGGGGCCACTGCACTGCACAGCAAGAGACGACGCTAGTGCTGCTGGAGAGATAGAAGGAGGAGAGACAAAGACTGAGAGAGAGTGAGCGAAACTGTTAAGCCCTGCACCACAGACATGCGTTA
This sequence comes from Ostorhinchus cyanosoma, assembly GCA_029814465.1. Taxonomy (NCBI): domain Eukaryota; kingdom Metazoa; phylum Chordata; class Actinopteri; order Kurtiformes; family Apogonidae; genus Ostorhinchus; species Ostorhinchus cyanosoma. The sequence goes on from JAPTYQ010099491.1 coordinate 6,351, forward strand.
CAAATCCCCAGGGAGCTGGTGGCAGATCAGTACAGGATCAATCTTCTGCACCTCAGCAGGGACGCAGCACACTCCTTCATTCCCACACACCGATTCTGAGTGTGTGTCACTGAACTTGCATGTGTGTACATGCTTGTGTGCAACCGTGGAGCAGAAGTGACCGAGGAGGGGGTGATGCTGTAGCAAGGAGGCGAGGGAAGAGGCAGCAGTTAAACAGAGATAGATTGCTGTGTTGGATGTGGGTATTCATCAATAGACTAATCCAGACTCTATATGTCTCACAACTTCATGATAAAAGCAAAGCTGAACAGCACTGACTAGATAGAATATATATTTAATCTAATAAAAGTGTAATCTTTATTAAATATCTATGAAAGCTTTCTAGAGAAACCTACTTTATATCGTTGCTGGCATCTAACTGTACCCTGTTTGAAGATAAATGATGAGTACAATGTGAGTGATACAAATCCCACACGGGAGATCAAGGATCAGTTTATCCTCTCCACTCCCCCATCATAGCCATTAGAGACAAAAGCATAACACTGACCTCAGATCAGTGTTTGGGGACACTTTGATCCAACTGCCTGTAACTCAATCTTATTAGAGCGTTAAGTCATTACTGCATGTACACACAGAGGCCTCACAATGCAATTAGCCATTAGCCCATCACACTGACAAAGCATGGCTAATTAGCAGATCGCACGCGCACAGGGAGCAGAACAAAAACATATTTAATATCCCCATCAACACTCTCGCTGAATGTGATGTGTGAGGTACTGGTGATATGTTTTTTTAATGCTTTGTTGAGCACAAGCTGTATTTGTGAACAGACTTATTTAAAACTAGCCTTAAGGGGAAAAAATGATCTGAAAGTTAGCCTCATATTTCTTCCTATTTATCGCTTTCCAGCCCAAACAAACAAAACAAAAATCTGGATTTCCCACAAAGCTGCATGGAGGTCAGGTCTGTTTAAAATTTAGTTGTGATCAGCAAAAACACATTTGTTTGTTGTAGTAGACACAGAACCGGTCAGGTGGCTTTGACTTGGCCCTGTTGGCTGAAGTTGAGAGTTGAGGCAGAGTGTTAGGTGTGTTGCTCTCTTTGAGGGTGAAAGAAGTGGATTATGTTAGGTCAGCTCTGGCCAGATCAAAGCTAAAGTCTGACAAGAACCCAGAAACCTCTGAGAAATATGTGCAAGCAGGCATGCACATACACTCACACACATACACACAGACATACACATATACACATATACACACACACACACACACACACACACACACACACACACACACACACACACACACACAAACCCACACTTTGGCAGAGGACTGCTTGTCAGAATGCCAAAGAAACTACTCTTTGAGCTCTCCATAAATTTACTTTGAAGGAGTTCTGACTGGGTAATAGCCTGTATGGAAAATACTGTAACAAGAGGGAACACACACACACACACACACACACACACACACACACACACACACACTGCACAAACACTATCTCAAAGTCCCTTATTTATAATCACCTTTTTTGACAAAGGAAGTGGAAGGAAACACAGCACCACTGGCATTAATTAAAGAGAATCATATTTTATGAAGCAATTCTCAGGAAGTTAAGTGCAGCACTGACCCTCCAGCCCCACCCCAGACAGACAATGTCAAATAAACTAACACATTTAAATTAGGGCATAGACCAGACCAGTCTGGGCTAGGAGCAACATCACCCTAATAGCAACCTGCCTTAGCAACCCGTAAGTAGGCCTATAGTGTTGGCGAGGTTACTAGAGCAGAACTGGGCCTTGTACAATGAAAACACACACACTGGTTTCTGTGGGTATATGTGCCCTCACACCGCCTTTCATGGTGCTACAAGCAGACCCTAGACCTGGAGAGTTTGACGTCTGGCACCCCTGTATTTCCTTGATATAATTCATGGCTAATTCAGCCAATGAGGACCCTGTTTGATTTCTGGAGTGCCACACATGCTACTTCCCAGGTCACAGGTCAATAAAGCAAGGGGACAAGCTTGAGGCTGCACCGGTATATCTTACAAACTCAGGCACTAGATTAGCCTGGAGCACACTGCACTAGGCTGGACTGGAGTGTTCGATGCTTATAATCTGATAAATCTGATAAATCAAAGCAGATTAGGACAACAAGGTAAATCAAAAGAGGAGCAAGTCAGCAAAGTAAAACAAATTGAACCAGACTACTCTAAACAGAAACTGATGGATCAGAAGAGGCAGGACAGTGTAAAGCAGAGCACAGGCATATACAGCAAACTCAGGTGACGGATAACTCAAAAAAGCACAACAGTTCTTGTGAATGTATTTAACTTCCTTTGATGACCAAATTTCTGGGCTAAATTCTGAAAAAAACTGTATTTTCAATAAATTACATTAGCTACAGTATGTGTGGTGTGCATTGTGTGTGGTGTGCAAAGCCACATGTGTGCCTGTGTGGGATGATCCGTCTACTTGAGGCGATGCTTTAGATTGCAGCTTAAGGAGGGCTAGAAGAAAATGAAGTTCCTTGCCTGAGTGATGTTGTATTGTGTGTTTAAGATGCATGCGAGCAAAGGGTGCGTGGTGCGTTTTCAGAAATAGTAGTAGAGAAAAGATCAGATTAGAGAAGGCGATCACTACAGAGTCATGCTGTAGTGGGCTTTTACACATGATTAGTGCACATGCAACACACAAACGGCATGTACGCTGTCAACTTAAAGTGAGGATAGACAAAAGACACACGACTGCCTTGACTGCATTTTGGAATGATATGCATGTTGCCACAAACTGATGATTGGGTGATTAACACTTTATCACAGCAATGTCAACCCAGTCCAGTCTAGATCAGCGTGGGCAGCAGATGTGCCGTCACTGTGCTGCCCCTCAGCACTCGTCCAAAGTGAGCTTTTAAATATTTCACCTCCCATTGATTAAGGTTAGGACTGAGCAGAGGGGGAGCACAGTGGATCTTTGACCAGTGCTTTGGGGAAAGTGAAGGACATTATGCTATATTACCCAGCAGGTACCAGGTGGTGGCGGTGCAGAGGACACCATGGCAACGCCATGAAAATGCCATGGCAACACCATAGCAACTGTGGCCTCATTTGCTCGCTGGTGGTGTGGTACAGCCCAGACTTGCTACAGTGGCATGGTCGTCAGATACACACTTCAGTCACATCATTAATAGTAACATTGTTCATTAATTATTTCATCAATCAATTAATTGATCATCATCATTAACAATCAGTCAAAAGGAGCAAGAACACAGTATCTACTGGTCTCTGTTTTTTGCTAAGTGAGAGACATAAAAATGAACTGAATTAAAAAGTAAATGATCAACAGAAAAGAGGTCAATGGATGGGCTCATAAACTAATCAAGAGATGTGATCACCAGATGAGAGTACTTTAAAAGAGGATAGGTGGACAATGCTCTTTGATGTTGATGAGAAACAGAAGAAAAAAACTGCAGAGGAAAGCAGGTGAAAGAAACAGCAGAATGTGTGAGAAAAACATAATGATGTGTAAAAGCACTGAGTCTCAAAAAGTAATGTTAGGTAGTACGAGAGGAGTGACAGACTGATAGCTATAGTAGATACAGATGAATAGAGAGTTTAGACTTTTACTTGTCTTTTTTGTCACAGGCACTAATGTCTTCACAGTCATATAGGAGGAATCGAAATTCAAAAATGATTTCAGTGTCTAGAATCGCTACAAAGCTAAAACATTGAAAACTATTTCATCTAACACTTCCTCCAAATATACCAAACTTAACTAATATATATATATACCTGTATGTATATATATGTATATATTTATTTGTACATATATATTTCTTTATAGATAAATGATAGAATTCAAATGATAATTGAATACAATAAAATATCTCAGTTAAATCACAGTATAACATGGTACATTCTCAAAAACATAGTATATTTTAATATATTCTTTTTTCTCAGCATAAAATAAATAAATAAAACAAAATAAGCCAGAGGGTTTTTTAAAGAGTCACTTCTGTTCATGCAGTCACAGACTTAAGTATTAGCGCCTCAATAGGAATCAGTAATGCTCAATGACATACCAGGTTTAAGCCCTGTTGATTGGGTGAAATGACTGTGTTCTACTACACAGGAAGCAGTCGAACTGTTGCCGTGGTTTCCACTGTTGGGGTGCAGAGTAGAGCGAGCTTAATACCTCACTGAAAGGTGGCTGCCCTGGGTCCTAAGCATTTGCTACAGTTGAACTACACAACCCTCCACCACAAATCTTTGAGATTTCATTCAGCTAAACATGCAATGAATCTGGGGCTTTCCAAAGGAGGGGAAAACGGCAAAAAGCATTTCTTTAAAACAAAGACAAATTGTTCTCAAAATTGCCCCACGCAGACCCAGAAAAAAAAGCAATCCATGTGCAGATAAAAGGTACAGTCTGCCCTCACTGAAAGGCAAAGGAGTCAAAAGGGGAATAGAGAAGGTCGACTAACCCTTCGATCTGTGACGACATGCACAAACACAACGCACAGCCCCTCACATAGCAGGTCAACCCCCCTCCCCTCCTTCTAGCCATTATCAACAGCATCCAAAAAGCTACAAAGTCTAAAAGTAGGTGTTCATTTGCTACATCATGTCAAAGCTACATTCAACTACAATAGAAGAAGAGCTGGGCTGTGGCTGGTCTTAGTGTGAGAGATGAGGTGGACATGTTGACCTTACTGTATGAAAGTGGAGTGTGTATGCATTGCAAGTTGGCACAGTTTACACAGTAGATGGCTTTTGGCACAGCTCACCGAGGATACAATGCCACAGATCACTATTCTCTCCTGAACACAAAGCATTTAAATTATATGTTACAATTACATCCTACCAACTTAGATTAAATCTATCCAATCTATAAGAACATCATTAAACTTGTGGAACATCTGACTCCTGCTTAAACAAATGTTCTCATTTTAAAAGAGAGGAAAAACAATTACAATGTCTCAGATGCAAACAGATGTGCCATTGCATCCCTGTCACATTGAAGGTGGGAATATTGCTCAAAGTCAAACAGTCATCTGATGATTTGATAACAGGAATTATTACAGACTTTATTCAGTTAAGTCTCAGCTATTGTGTGTGCACCTCAAATTGAAACATTCACAGTACGTTGTTATTTACCAAAAGGCAATAGTCAAAGTACGGGATCTTTTCCTCAGTCTGTGTACTTATGATGAAACTTAGTTGCAGTGATTTTTACTGTCCACAATAGCAACATGAGTTAACATTAAGTGAGTAGTTTTAATATATCAGCAAAAGATTGTGCAGTTAAAACTGTGGCACAATGTCTGAAAAATACAATGAGAAATTGTGCTTCATTTAATCCATCATCTACAAACTCTGCCCAGCTACAGTATAGTGATGAAACACAGTAAGAGAGCTTTACAGTGCACTATGCTTGATTTCAATTTCCCTAACCTCCTCTGCATAAATTCTGACTGGCCATTTTCATAAAAGTAATAAAAGTTCATAGCTACACCCTGTGCTCTGCCACAATTATTAAACCCACCACAAGCCCCTTGCACAATTGTCGCCTAAGCTTATTTGAATATTATGCAGCCATCTAGTGCCAATTACAGATATTGCACCAATCATCCCCTTGATCCACTTACATGATGGTGAATTATGCGTAGTTCACATGTAGAAAAGAAAAGATGGAGCTTTATCTATGAAAACAAATTACTCAAAAACCAATCTTGCTTAAAAGCTCTTGAGTGGAAATTTGGCACTGCTATTGAATCATTCCCACTTTTAACACTAGCCACATCCAGCATCCTCTTTATTAAAACACTAACACAGTGAGAGAAATATATTGATAGAATAAAAAAGAAGGGATGGGGAGAAAAGTCTGAGTAAGAAAGAAAAGAAAAGACAGACGTAAAAGAAAACTTGCTACGTCTTTTTTGTTCATATTGTTTTTTCTCTTCAGTTCAGTTGTTGAAATACTTTGATACTCAACTGTGTTCAAGTTCTGGTTGGACCAGAGGTGACATGACAAGCTCCAACAGGATGTAGGAGACGTGGTTCCTGTTCAATCTGACTGGTTAAAAGGGTTTCTAGTAAAACATGACATCACGTTGATGGTCCTGGGGTAGAGCTAGATGGGTCTGATGATGTGATGAGGTCAAAGGGCAAAGAAATAGCACTGTCCTCACTGCCCAGTGAAATGTGATCAGGCAGATTGGATGTATGAGAGGTGACTGCATTGCTTTTCATATCAACTGACTTACAAAAGGGAAGAAGAGGGGGCAGTCTCTCCAACACCAAGGAGCAGTCCACTGATCCAGTTCAAAAGCCAACAGCCAATGAGGACAGAGAGCCAGAGTCTACGGACCAAACACTGGCATCTTTTCGCAGGGTGGGACTCTCTACGCCCACAGAGGTGTGTTCTCATAGCCAGAGGGAGGGAGACGTTTTGAGCATATCTTGTCTGTGTGTGCGTGTGTGTGTGCTCGTGCATGTGTGTGAGTGTTTGTGTGCGTGTACAAATATGACATCATTACTCACAGGTTGGAGACTAATCTTATCCACAGTTGTGACTCGGGGAGGGGAGGAGAACCGAAGATGACATCACAAAGCTCAATTCTGAGCGGAGGAGAAGTTCTGGAGCTGCTGTCCCCGGTAATGCAGCCTCGCCTTCACTCTCGTCATCATGGGAACCATCCAAGCGGATGTAGCTCACCCTAGTGTGACGTCTCACTGTCGCCCTCACTAGAACGCGTACAATGGAACGGGTGGCAGCAGTGTTACTTTCACACAAAGTAGTGCCAGCAACAGAACTACTGTCCAGATTAGTTCCCGTAGTGATGGTCGCTAATTGATTTCCTATGGTCACCAAGGCAGCCATGTCTCTGGCATCATCCCTGGCTGTAGCTGCCATGGCACCTCGGTTCTCAATAGCAGTGGTGCTCGCTCCGACGTCTCCCTCTCTCCTCTCCCCCTGTCATACCTCACTCTCCAGGCTGGAGAAGTGGGCTGACCCTCGACGAGAGCACAGGCTCTTAGCTTTGAGCGGCAGGTGAGGGGAGTAGAACCTCCGTGGCTGTGGCACAGAACGAAGTCTCTGATACTGGAGTTTGGCACTGGCTGAAGCCTGAGCCTGTCCCTGGCCTGCCATCCCTACCCCTGCTGGTGGTGAGACAGAGGATGACGAGGGTGGAGGCGGAATGGGCATTGGGAGGGAGGTGGGAGACATGGACGGCTGTTGTGGGGGTGATGGTGACGGCTGAGGCGGATGGTCTGTGGGTTGTGTGCTGAGGCTGAGGCTGAGGTTAGACTGGCTGCCTGATTTGGACTGACTGGGATCTGGTTTAGGGGGCAGAGGCTTTGGACGAGAGCCCCCGCTGAAGCTGTGGCAGTGGGGAAGAAGCTCCTCCTGGCTATGGGAAAGCGCTGTGGCGCCTCTCTTCGAGTGTGATGTGTGTGAGCGGCTGTGAGGATGTGGGTAAGGGTGGGGTTGAGGGTAAAGGCTACAGGAACACATGGTGGACCGTCCTGCTTCCTCCCCTCTGTCCCGAGGTCGGCCCTTGCTCTTCCCTCCTCCACTCTTCCACTTTTTCTCTCCTTTCACAGGGATCTTGTCCATAGACCAGTATCTTCTAGGTGGAGGGAATGCAGCGGGTGGTGGCGGCCACTGTGAACCCAGCCCTCCACTCCCTCCCCCTGATCCCCAACCGACACCTGGCCCTGAACCCCAGAAATCAGCACCAATCCAGCCCTCTGCTCGAGTTCCTAGTAAAGAATCATCCCGACTGTTTACACTGCCTCCTTTCTCTCTTGAGGGGTAGGTACCAAAGAACCAGCCTCCTCCACCTATACCTCCGATTCCAGTGCTGCTCCCCCCTGCGCCTCCCTCCCAGTACCTTTCAAAACGACCAAACTCCCCTGATGAGCCCTCATCAGAATAACTGTCATCTGCCCTTGCTCTATCCCTCTCTGACTCAGACACTGCCCCTCTACCTGCCCTCCTTCCCCTTTCCTCCACCCGCTCCCTAACTCTCTCCCTCTCTCTCTCCTCCTCGTCATCATCATCATCGTCCTCATCATCATCAGAGTCCCATTCATGGAAGGACAGCCCTTCTCTTGTCTGTGCTTTCTCTTTTTCATAATGCATTAACAAAGGACGCCGCTCGCCAATTCTACCACTGTCCTCCCTGTCCATTCCTCCACTTCTTCGCCGTTTAGTAGATGGAAGGAGTGGATGAAGGGATGTTGGTGGAGTATTAGAGTCTCCCCCTCTTCCATTCACCCAAAATTTAACTGATGCAGGGAGTTTGTTGAGGTTAGGGTAACGTTTACTAGGAGTGCGATGTGCAGAATGTGAGTGTGAGGACTTGGGCCGCCTCTCTCTGCTTCTACTGCTGTCTTCTTCTTCTCTGTCATTGCCTTCATCTCCTCCCTCTCTCCTACTTCGATCCCTGTCTCCATCCCATGAATCCCGCCCTTTCTCCCCAAATGTGCTCCGATATTGAGCAGAGAAGGAAGAGTAGTCTCCTTCCCTCTCCCCCTCTGCTTCTCCGTCCCTCTCTGGCTCTACATCTCCCTCCTCAGGCTCAGAACGCTTTCCCCCACTTGATTTCTTACGTTTTTTTGTCTTCAGTGCCTTCTTCTTCTTCTTTTTCACTTTCCTACGCTTTCTTTCTCTTTCTCGCTCTCTTTCCCTTTCTTCCCTCTTTTTCCTCTTTTTGTTCTTTTTCTTTTTCTTCTTCTCTTTCTCCTTCTCTTTTCTCCTTTTCTTTTCCCTTTTTTGCCTCTCAGTGTCCCCACCCGCTCCACTCCTCTCTCTCTCACTCCAGCTTGCCCACCACTCTTGGAGCTGTGATAGTTGGCTTCCACCTCTCTCCCGCTCTCGCTCCCTTTCTCTGTCACCCCAGGATGTGCGTGGTTTCCTGGGAGGTATGGGAGGTGGCAGACGCCCGTGGCTAAAGGAACGAGGCCGGATGATTGAGCGTTCTCTCTCCCTCCCTCTCCCTAGAAGGAGGCTGGACTCTTCAGTCAGCTCCTCATCATCATCGTCGTCCTCTCCATCAATCCCTCCAGTCCTGTCTCGTGTGCTCCTGGAGGAGCTGTAGGAGTAGGTGGGAGAGGTGGAGCGAGATGATGAGGCAGACGAGGATGTGGACGTAGTTGAGGTGGTTGACGAAGAGGACGAAGATGTATAGTGCAAGGATGCAGAAGGAGAGGGAGGGGTATATGTAGGGCTGAGGGGTACTGGCATTGGAAGTGAGAGAGGGGGAGAAAGCGGGCGTGCCCTTCTCCCTCCTCCCTCTCTCACTCCATCTCTTGCTCCTCCCCTCCGCCCTAGGGGTAGAATGTTCTCGTAAAGTGGCCCTCCAGGTTCTTTGGGCTTCTTGGGCCTTCGCTTCCTCCAGAAGGATGAGGGGAGAGGGGGAGAGGGGTGTGGCAGTGGAGGTGTAGGAGGCAGAGGGGCCTGACTCTTAGGAGGCAATCTGGGAGTGCCCAGAGGTTTAGCGGCCCCTTTCCCCTGACCTCCGCTGCCACCTCCCACTACCCTCTTCCCCACCCCATGGTCCATGCCCTTCTCTGAGTAGAAGGCCACACTGGCAGGAGGAGGCTGGGGGTGGCCCCTGGGCATAGTCTTGGGGGTCTGGGACCCTGCCTGCTGCTCCATGCAGGGCCCCAGTCCCTCAGGGTCAATGGGACCATAGTATCTCTTATAGCCATCCAGTCCCCCGCCTCCTCCTGCAGTTGAAGGCCAGTTTGGTGGGACTTTCTGAGCAAATGGTCCCATATCAGTGATGCCCCCTCTTACAGCCATAGGATTGGTTGCTGTAGCAGATTTGGGCAGCCTCCAGCGATCCACCACAGCCAGTCTACGGTCTGGCCGAGGCAGGAAGGTGGAGCAAGGGAGGGGTGCACCAGCAATAGGGGTACTGGAGGGACCCAGTGCTGTCCCAGAATGCATCACGGTGGGAGGAGAACCCGGTAGAGGTGTTTTGTAGACGGGCTGCGGTTGCTGCTGTTGCGGTGGTTGTTGCTGTTGCGCCATAGCAATAGCTGGGTTTGTCATAGAGGTTGAGACAACATGTGACTGGGACGGGACTGTGACCATCGCAGTGTGATGGTGGGTAGGCAAAGACTTAGCGCCACCTGGCGCTGTTTCATCCTCAAAGCTACAGCAGCTATACATGCCCTGCAACAAAGAGAAAGAATGAATTTAATGAAAACTTTTTGAAAACTTCTTTTTTCTTATTTTTTTACAAAATGAAAGATTAAATGAATTAGAGTTAGTTACATGGGGACAGTGGCAACACAGATTGCAATGCAAGCATATATGGATGCTGTGGACTGTATATACTATATGCAATTACACTGCACTACTATATGTACATAAGAAATGGGAAGAGAGAGGAGGATGAAAATAGAAAATCAGACAGTGGCAATTCAAAGATGTTCCAGTTTCGAAAAGATTGGGTGTAGCTGGTTTACAAAGAACTGCAAGATTGCTATTTTGCAGATAAACATGAATTCCTATTTATAGTACAGTTGTGCATTGTTAGGTTAATGAAATTTCAGAAATAAATACATAAATTACAACCACAGTGGTGAAAACAGATAACTTATTATAGGCGAAGCTACAATAATGACATGCATATGGTGTGGGTCTGTTCTGTCAAGGTCACTGTCAAAGGAACAGGATATCCAGGGTGTGAGCAGAATTGAATTTCAATTAATCTCCCGAACTGACTGAGTGGAATTGAATTGACCCTGGACCTCACACTTTCAAACACTCACGCTCTGTAACTGATAAGGGCACACACATGCAAGAACACACATGTTTACACATGCATGTAAAGGACTTTATGCACAATGTTTTGGATTTAATGTTTTATGTTGTAGTGTAGTTAAATGTAGTCCTTTTAAGACACAATAGTTATTGTGTGCTTGCAACAAGAGTATGTTCTGACAAAGTCAAGGTTAAAAAAACAAAAAAATACCAAACCTTTTTTCAAGTGGCCTGAACAACAGAAAGACATGTAGTGTTCTTGTACAGAAACACATTACACACAGGCAAAAACACTTACCCTGCTGATTGCCAGGAGAAAGTCCAATTTTCCAGAGCTGGTGGCCATGCAGTGGCGCAGCTTCCAGTAGACTAAGTGTTCCCAAGCAAACACCAACAGACTGAGACCCATAGCCACCAGCAGCATGTAGAATACCCCAGCCATGTTGTCGATATCCAGTTTACTGCTCATCACCTCAATTTTGTCATTATGGCAGATTCCTGACAGCCAGAGGCGCTCCAGCATTTCAATCTCATCTGTAGAGGGGAGGAGGTAAGGATGAGAAGAAGTAAAAAGAAAAGAAGGTTAAAGCGAGGACAAACAAAGAGCAAAGACAGGAGGAAAAGAGAGGGATGGGGATGCCAAGGAAAAAAAGACAAAGGGGTTAAGACATGTTTGATGGGTGAAGAATTATAACTGAGACGGGATTATTTCAAGGTTAGATCAACAGATACATAGCTTCTATTACACTTAATTTTTTAACAATGATAAAGGTTAATAAGTGTTCTCAAATATACATGTATGATCATTCTAAGCACTTGAGTGTAATGTTGATTTGTGTTATAAACTGTAAACATAACCATGAACATAACTGGAAACTAAATCACTTGAAATATTCAGTTCCCTACTCACACTCAAACTGGCAAAATAAACTGGGCTCTTAGATGAATTGGCTAATCAGTCTCTCCAGAAAAAATGTGGGCAAAAATCTTTGATTATGAGCGCAAAAGCCTTTGATTATGCAATGTAATATGCAGGGTTTAATGTGATTTCATACTGTGAAATTGTGTAAGTTTACAAAAAAAAAAACGTGCGAAGTTGTGAAAATGTGCAGGAACTACAAAAATATGCATTTCAATGAAAAAACAGATTCTTCTCCCACACCCTGTTCTGACTAGGCTACTAAAAAATATAAAATGTCTAATTACATCCAGTGATAACCAAACATACAACAAGTAAGCATACACTACATCACATCACTTCTCAAAATAACTTTATGACTGCTTTGTTTAGACCCACAATATGTAAATAAATTTTTTCCTGTACTGTTAAAGCTCGATTAGCAAATTTAATCAAAAGTCTGTTATGTGGGGTGGAATTGCTAGTTCTGTCTAACCCACTTCCTTTATCTGGAACTAGGGCAAGGAAAGAGACCCAAAAGAGACAGTCACTTTGAGTTTTGTTTTGTTTTTTTCTCCTAACTTTGGTTTAATTTCTAACTTGCTAAGTTAGGAGCCCAAAACTCACAGTAAAACATTTATTTATTTTTTAGCCATAGCTATTACATTTTTAGTATGAACAATTTTAACTCCACATTAACAATCTAAATGGCCCAGAAAGAGTCACTGTCAATGGTAATTTGAGAAATTATGGTAACTGGTCTGTACCTAATTTAGGTTAATTGTTTTTTACAGATTCCACTCCTCAAAAGCAGAGATTTATGTTAGTATGAGAGTGAAAAAACATTTACATAGACATCCCGCTCTGTAGCGGCAGTGTAGACGGGAAGTGGTGGCCTGTGAGTGCTTTGGGATAGGGGAGGGGCTTACAGCAGCACGCTGTTGAGGGCAGTAACTGCAGAATGATACGTG
>JAPTYQ010099491.1:19102-35761 GCA_029814465.1 Ostorhinchus cyanosoma
GCCTGTGAGTGCTTTGGGATAGGGGAGGGGCTTACAGCAGCACGCTGTTGAGGGCAGTAACTGCAGAATGATACGTGCTTTCACGTCAGAGTCTCTAAAACAACTGAAAAGTCTCCAATAACACAAGAAAAAGTCTCTTAAATGGTTGCTAGTCACATTTGAAAAAAACGTCGCCAAGAGGATTTCAAAAGTTGCCAGATTTAGTGAGAAAGTCTCTAAGTTGGCAACACTGGTTTACCTTTTGTGGACACATGAGCTGATGACATTATGCGTCGTATATTAGATCACTACCTGTGTCAAGTTACAATGCAATATTTTTTCACCGTCATGAAGAAAATGCAGGGATTATGAAATCGTGTGAACCCTGCATATTTTGTATATTTTGCATAGAAATATGCTATTATTGAAGTGAATATGTGCCCTTTTTGAAAAATGTGGACCCCGCATAATGTGTGCTATTTGTTTGATTATGCATTGAATTATGCGATCGCATATTCGCGTTTCTCTGGTGGGACTGGCTAGTAACTACATTGCCAGAGCTAGAATAGGCTAATCTCCTCATTCTAGTCAAATAAACTTTGACCAAACTTTGTATATAAATAAGTAATTGTAGGCCCAACAATGAAACAAGACATAAGTAAAGGGAGTCAGCAAAACAATTAATAAATAACAATAGATAAATCCAGCACAGTACTGTTTTCTGTTTGCCTATTAACTGAGGTAACCTTCTGAGGTCAGAGGTCATTACAACAAAAAGAACTACTGTGTCCACTAAAAAAAGAGGAAGAAGACTGAGACAGAGAGCAAGAGCCCAAAACAATGAAGGAACACAGAGAAGTAAAATGGCACCGACAACCTAATCTCAACATTGTAACCCAGAGTAAATGAGGAGATGTGGAGAGAGGGAGAAACAGGAGCCAAAGCGAGACCTTGGATAGGTTAAACAAGCAAGGATGAGAGGGGGAGAGGCAATGAGAGAGTTGGGAAGTATGTTTTATAAAGAGCGAACAGAGCAGCTTTCTCTCTCTGTCCACAATCGTGTCAGGGGAAATGAGACAGAGGGAGTCAGAGGGAGTTGGAACAAGGGAGATGGAGGACATGAGGCTGAGATTGTGTCATTATGACAAACAGTGGGAACACTCCTCAGCTTGAAGAGGATGAGAGGAGAGAAAAAGAGGGAAAATGTGAAAAAGGGTGAACCGATAGGGAGAGACTGAGACCGAGGAGGAGGGAGAAGATCATAATCATTTAATTGTGCTGAAGGGATGGTCAGAATCTCCATCAAGGTGGCAAACTCTTGGGGATTCAAAATTCTCAACCTACCAGGAACCAGGCAAGATCGCTTTGCCCCCAACTCTGCCTTTTCTTTTAGGATCTTAGTGACCTGACAAATTTGAGTGGCTCTGGTAGACCTGTGACTGGCTGCAAGTGTTGACAGAGTAACCATTGTGATGCACAGCCAGAAGATACAGTGTATGATTCATGATGGAATTAAACAGCCGTATTCTCCAAGAGAACTCGTAACGAGAGCTTTCTGTTACACTAATAACAACTGCAGATGAGCAGCACTGCAATAACTAGGTCTGAAGGTTACATTTTACTGCATATTACAGTCTCTGGACTATTTCAAGTCAAATGGATAAAAAAAAAAAAAAGGCTTAAAATCCAAGTCTTTAAAATCCAAGTCACACATCTACTCGAACACTACTCTGCTGTGTGAAAACTCAAGCTCTAGCTTTTCATTTGTGCCATCATTAGCCCTGCTTGCCTAGCTTAGATGAAGCAGACTCAGTCATCTGTGTGATCTGGCTAATGTGTCTCCTGTAGAACATCATTAGCCAATCAGCCGTGGCCTCCAGCTACAGCAACAGATGGACATACTGCTACTGCAGCCCACTGGCAGACTTAGGTAACAACTCCCATCTCAGATTCACACACATACATTCCTAGACATAAAGGCTTTTAACTAGTCCTGTGTTGACCTTCAGCAGAAGCTGTGTGTCCAAACACAGGCCTGATGTGAAAACAGCAAGCACCTCCATTTAGGGCGCAAGCAAAATGAATAAACAGGTACAGTAGTCTCAAGTCTGTCCTCCACTTCAACACGAATCCCTTCTCTAAGCTCTAGTTCTCATCACCTCGCTTTCCTGCCATCTGAGTTCCAGTGATTCATCTTCTGACTCTTCGTCTTCCTTTTTCTGTACAGTCTGACTCTCCTCTCACTGCTCCTGTTTCTTTCTTCCCTCAGACCTTTGTGATGGCAGTTGTCTCTACCTCTCAGTCGCAGCCAGCTAAGACCTGCCAAATCTGACAGGTGTGTCAAATCCACACTCCACCTCTGTCGTTCCTGGCAGGTCAGGTCAGGTAAAGCTGGCAAACCCCAAACCCAGAACTGGCAAGCACCACACAGATGTTATTTAATAAAGGCAACTGTATTTGTGTGTCTTCCTGCATGTGTGCCTATGCGCATGTTCACATTTTGCAGTGTGCCAGATGTAGCAAGATGCCAAACATGTCTAGGAAAGCTGAGCTCCACAGTTGTTGAGCAGTAAACCATGACCCGCATGATCCTGTGCTTTTATCGCAACATGGCAAACCTCTCAGCATGCACTGCAAGAGTTCAGAAAAACACACTGCACAGCCAGGAGCTGCATACCCAGCTTCTCACATTTTTCTAATATCTAGTCACTGAATAATATATTCTTGGAATCTGAATCTTGATACTATGCAAAAAAATAGAAGTGGTCTGATAAGAGGGAAAAGCAAATCTTGCTACTCAGCAGATTTGCCTTTATCGGGAAACAAGTTGTAGCGAGATCAATGGACCATCTCTTAAAGCTGTGGTACGAATCACCAGAGGCTGAAACAAGGAGAACAATACAATCACAGCACTGACAAAGCAATGGTGGACATTTCTAGTGCCCCTCTATCCCCTAATGCAGCTGTAAAGTGATATGACTCAACACTGCATGGCACAGTAATGATGTAACAGTGTGACATGATTTAGCCTAGCTGAAGGTGTGATGCGGGGTCCTTGAGCCACAGGGCGATTGTTGAGATGAAGTCTTTGAGGGCACGCTGAATGTGAGCCCCCTCTGTCCCTCCCTCCACATCCAAACAAACTAATCCTCTTCCTTAGTAATCCACTCCAATAATTCCTCCCCACTACTAGAACCCTCAGCATTCAACATCACCCTGTAACCAGATCCATCCAACATACACAGCTGATTTCATGTGCTTTGCTGCACAGAAAGAAAGGACAAGGCATGTACTGCACACAAAGAAAAGGAATTAAAATAAACAACAGACACAGCATGTAAAGACTGTCTGTGCTCTCTGTTTTTCTTGCACACCACATCCTTTTCTAGGTCCAGCTATTCAGCTCCAGACGCCAGTCTTATTTAATAGATCTTGGCACCAAATTGGCATTATCAGTGTGTAAGCAGCTAAAGTGTCTGCGTGCCAGAAACAGCTAAAGGGCTTTGTCCGCCACGCCATAAGCAAAGCTGATTTAAAACATGAGGAAAAGCCAAACAAGCAGCATCCGATTGAGACAATAAATGTGTGTGGTGAACTGTGTAAAATGACAATCAAGCATTAGTGTACTAACAACTATTGCTAAAAACAGATTCTCGCTGTCACATACAAGGAAACCTATTCCCACGGATTAATCCCAAATACTAAAGTGTGCAGCTGACAAACTGCATACTAATAACGCTACCCCTGCTATCAGTTATTTAATTATCAAATCAACTTTCTATATCTTTTTTACTTCAGCATACATTACCACATCACACATTCAGGGAATTTTCAGGTGTTTCTCTCATACTTCTTCACTCTCACTTGTCAGTCACAGCTAATCTGTAATGAGTGTAAATCTGTCACCGCACAAATTGTGGTGATATTTTTTTACAACACTGACTCACACAAGTAAATCCCTTTTTTATTTTTACACAGAGAGGAATGAGAAGAGTAGGGGGACATCACAATCAAGTCCTTCTGGATAGCTTGAAACTAACAAATAACCAGTATCTTATGCTCACCTCCCCTTTATTTCTCCACCTCTCTGCAAGTCAATAAAGAGACCTACAAACCTCTTTAGCTGCACCATCATTCCTCTCCTACACACCATTATTCCCTCTGTCACAATCAAAAGCCCTTACAGTCATTGCTCTTTCCACACCTTATATTCCCCCCTTCCACCTCTCAACATTCTCTCATTCATCTACCCCCTGTGTCCTCCATCCACCCCCCACCCTCAAGTTTCACTTTTGTTCATTTCTCCATCCTGTCATTCCACCTCTAACCTCCCTTTACCCCCTCCATTGTCCTAATTATTTTCCTGTCTGTGCTCCCCCCGCATTCCCATAGTACTTACCATCTCCCACCAGCTGCAGCAAGGCCAGGTCAAGAGGACGTTTCCAGCGTGAGTTTTTGTGCAGGGCGATACCGTAGCCTGTGGTGGCAAAAACCTTCCCCGAGCCTATGGTCATCACCTTGAAAAGAGGACAGCGTGCAGATTAAAAAAAGTAAAAAGAAAGAAACATGCGTGTCTAAACTAAAGTATGTAAGTAAAAGTGCTTCTGTATAGTTTGACTCACCTTACAACCTTCGTCCTTCCTGGCCATATAGTTCAATACTGCAGCATCATAAATAAAAGCATCCAGCTTCCTGTAAAGGGATCAAGGGAGAGTTCATTCATCATTTAATGGGGGAGAGGGAGCAATGGGATGGAGAGACTGGCTCAGGCATGGGCGGGGGTACAGTAAAAAGGTGGATCTCTGTGATGTACTTGGGAAGAGTGTGGGGTTGCAAATATATAAAGTAAGCAGGTGCACAAAATGATAGAGGGGGGCATGAAATGTTAAATCACAGCAAGAAAAGGCGAGGAAGGGTGGAATGGTAAAACAGGCAAGGCAGAAAGAGCAAAAACACAAGGAGAATAAAATAAGGCAGAGATCAGGAAAAGATGTGTGAGTAAGAGGAAGCGGGAAGGTGGTGGAGGAGGTGAGGGGGAGAGTGGAGGACAGGGATTTATACTTCGCGAAGAGTGCTGTGACAGGGAAAGGGAGAGAGGGGGAAAAGATTTACACACTTCAGGGGGAAAAGACATGGGATAGAAGCCAGAGAGTGATGAGGATTATAAAGTTTAAATACAGACACACCGAGAAAGCACACTGGGAGGGGAAAGAATGGACCAAAAAAGAGGAGGAGAAATGGAAAAGGAAGAGAGAGAAATGATAAGATAAGAGGGCAGACGAGAAGTGAGAGGATGGGAATGATAAGCAGAAAGCAGCGGGAAAAAAAACTGGAAGCGGGAGAAGAAGCATTTCTCATTTTTTGAGCACATTAATGCTGAGTTATAATTGTGGTGTCAAGACATTGGGGAGGGAGAAACGATGACAGAGGCTTAGGATAAAGTAAACTGGGATTATCCAACACATGACGGGTGATAGAGATTCTACTAGAAAGTGAAGAGG
Organism: Ostorhinchus cyanosoma; assembly: GCA_029814465.1. Classification (NCBI taxonomy): domain Eukaryota; kingdom Metazoa; phylum Chordata; class Actinopteri; order Kurtiformes; family Apogonidae; genus Ostorhinchus; species Ostorhinchus cyanosoma. The sequence goes on from JAPTYQ010099491.1 coordinate 24,583, forward strand.
GAAATGCACTGTGTGGGTGGGTGGAGATAGCAGGGAAGGTGGAGTGAGAGAGTAAAGGTGAGAGAATCTGTGCAGCAAAGCAGAAAGTGTGACAGTAGATGTGAAATGTTCGTTGAAGTTGAAAAGAATATCAGTGTAGAAGATGCTCTGAGAGTGAGGACATTAATGATGCACAACAAAGAGCGATCACTCCAATACAACCAACAAAATAACATCGTTGCAAGTTATGTACTTATTTAAGTATGTATGTTTTTTGTTTGCGATTCATTTGGCCATGGAAGTCAGAGTTATGTCTGCTTACAACTACATCACAATGTGTTATAGGTTATGTATTAAGAGCTAAGGCTGTCTGACATAACCAAAATCTCATATTACATTCTTTAATTCCACATGCAGAGATCTAAGACTCCAACACCAGCCGCCAGGGGGTGACCTTTCTGTGTGGAGTTTGCATGTCCTCCACGTGTTTGCATGGGTTCTCTCCAGGTACTCAAATTCAGAAGAATGAATGCAGAGATCGATACATATCAAAATATTCCACATTTTCTGTCAGTTCAAAGAACCTGTAACCTATATGAACTTTTGGAGAAATTTTCAACTAAGCAATTAACAAAATATTTTAAATTAAATAATATAATAATAACAATATTTAAAAATTTTACAAATAATAATAATAATAATATCAAATAAGAAAATAATTTTAAAAATAAATGTCAAATGTAAATCAAATATATATTTTAACCTGCTTTTGGTTAATAGTGTTTGTAAGTTTGTATACTGTGTTTTTTTGGGGGGTCATATGAGACTTCATACTCAAACTACATTCATGAAACAGTGGTAGCCCTTCTTTTAGATATAAGCTTGATATTTGATCTTGTTAGTCTTATTCTATGTCACATTCATTCCTCCATATTTGCGTTGCTTTTCTGATTATTTCCTGGTTGCATACTTTCCATGTGAAAATATACAAAACACAGCCCAAAAGATGAAAAACATACTCAGATAGAGTGTGACTTTCAGCAAAACAAACTAAATAATGAAATGACAGACCTTGTTCTATTGTCACACAATATACAGATTATCATGTCACTTAATCCTGGTTCATATAATAACAAGAGGAAAAATTATATAAATAGAATATGAAAAATTACAAAAGGCCACGTTGTGGCAAACATACCCGGTTTTGAGGTTGAGTATGGCATCCTCCACTCCTCTCTGGTTGTATTTGCCCATGTACTGGTGCATGTCTGGGTAGTTGGAGCGAATATTTTTTTCTGTGCTCCCGTTGGGCACCGTGCCAAACTTCAGAGGTGGGTACTGCTCCTCGGGATGCTGAAACTAGTGGAGCAAAGGGAGGCGAGGGAGGGAGACGGAAGGGGCATGAGACACACCAGGCTGTGCACCAATCTGTCTGACCTATTTCTGTCCACTTTCCAGACTAACTTACAACACTCCATGCACAGTCAAATCTTTGAAGAGAGAACAGTCTGTGGACTTAAAGTAGCATTTAGAAGTGTCTTTTAAGTATTCAAGAACTGTGGTAATTGAGTTATGGTAAATGAGATTTTATTCATTTCTAAATTCCTGTGCTTTAATCAATTTAACATTCAAATTCATTGGATTTAGCTTAGTCTAAGACTTTAATTCTATGTCTACATTGCATTCAAAATCAGTATTCAAGCAATGAAGTACCTTCTTGTCCGAGAGGCCTGACACTGTGTCAATGTACTCCTCCTGGATCATGAAAGCGGCCAGGTTGGCAGTGTAGGAGGCCAGAAAGATGACAGCGAAGAAGGCCCAGATCAGCACCATGATCTTACTGGTGGTTCCTCTGGGGTTCTCCACTGGCACAGAGTTGTTGAAGACAATAGCCCACAAAAGCCATACAGACTTTCCTATAGTGAATGTAGACCCTCCAGCCTCTGCCCAGAGGGACGAAGAGAAAAAATAGAAAGAGAAGGACTTTTTAGTGTGATAAGTGGTTGTAAAATTAACTTTCCTCTGGACTGCAATCGAGCCAGAACACCTGCACAATAGTGTATTCAGAGGCATCTAACTCCAGATGAGGTAGCCGATTCAAATTAAACTTTCCTGAGTGATCTGTAAAATGGGTTTACTGTATAAGAAAATACAGAGCAGGCTTTCTGACACCAAAGCTCATAAGCCACTGACAATACATTTTGTGGACGGCAGCTTTCAATTCAGCTGCAACATGATTGTACAAATGATTAAACCACATGGTCCAAATCACCATTCAAACACTGTGCAAGGGCAGGAGAAAAGGAAGAAGGGAAAAGAGAGATGAGAGTGAATGAAAGGGATATATGAGAGGATGACAGAGAGGTAAAATTATGTAGAGCACAGCAATCATGCAGTAAAAGAGGCAAGTCAAGCTGGGTATTGGACCGAGGCATCAGGCATACTGAATATCACAGGGGTACAAACTATGCTGTTGAATAATAAATGGTTGTTTCAATATTGAGGATACTTGGATGCAGTGCAATATACAGTAAGTAACACACACAGCTAAACATTTAGACCAGCACACTTTAAACGTACAGTTCATGTTATCTTCAAAAACTAGAAATAAAAATGAAAAACTACTTAAAACACATTGGAAGGTGCTTTCACTCTGGAATGTGTTAGCCCCATTCCAGTAATGTGTTCAATGTCCATTTGATCCATGCAGCGACAGTGATGGACTACACACAGGACAATCTATCAGACTGGGAAACACAGACAGCTTAGACCCATCACTCACTCTTGCCTGTCTGCAGACTGCGGTTGTAACCCACGGGACTGAAGAACTCAAAGATGAAGACCGTCACGGCCACGACGGTCAAGCACATGACGAACATCATCACCCAAACCGCTGGACTGTAGGGCTCTTTTGAAGAACACAAAAGATTTACATTAAAAAAAAACTCAACGTATGAGCCTTGTCCACAGTGTCATACTGGATCAGCATTTTTATAATTAGAGGGGATTGCATAAACATGGCTCTTTATGGACTGTATACAGTGTGAAGAACAGTGTATGCATTTCAAAAGAAACCATTGGAGCAAATATATTCTCTGGAAGTCCATAAACAGTGTTTTTCCTTTTTACAATCATCTCAATGCAGTCTATAGGCCAATAACACTGAGCTCCCGGTGGAGCCCAGAGTTTGCTGACGGAGTGAAACTATAAGTTGGGAAGACATGAACAGTTCGGAAAAAGTAATGGCTAATCGAGATGTAAGGATCAGCAGCCAAACACTGAGTCTTTTATGCAAACTCAACACTTTGCTATAGATTCGATTCTGTACATCAGTTAAATGCCTCACATAAACAGCCTCTCTTACCTAGGAAAGCAGATGGAGAAACAGTCCCGTTGCTACGGGAGACCATGACACTGATGCCTGTTTCCACAAAAGGAACGGAGAAATCCACAACCTCTGACCTCTCCTCATTGATAGTGAGTGAGCCAATGGCCATGTCCGCTCGCTTGTAGACCACCTAAAAGTAAACAGTGGTGGTAGAGAAATGTCATATTGAGTGTCCTGGTAATTGGCAAAGCCACAATACTATAAGGGATTGATTCTGGGTGATCTGCAGGTATTTCTGAACCCTGACCCTTTATGCACCAGCAAAAGCCCAGGATTCAAAGTGATACAAATACTGTGCCTCTTGTGCATCTCTTTAGCGTACAAAATTAGCTTAGGCCCATCTCCTCCCTGCCACCATCTAGAAAAACCTGAAAACCGCTGTGTCTGCTGATTGTACAAGTGAAATGTTAATCTACATTAGACATGGCACATCCGCTCTTCAGAGCAAATCAGCAGAAAATTGAAGCGAAGCGGAAAGCAAAGCACCCTCCCCTCAACTTTGCCAAGTCTTTGGATTACCTGATCAAAGAATGGCAGGCTTTGGAACATCTGATCAAAAGACAGACATTAGTTTGAGAAAACAAAATTCGCTTGGCCTTTTGCATGTGAAAATAGACTCGACAGACAGCTCTGGCCCAAACTCAAGTTATAAATGATAGCACAGGAGAGCACAGTGAAACTGTTTAGGAACCTGTGACAACTGGCGTTTGGCAAGTTCCCTCTGGGACAAAGATAGAAACAGCAGGGCACTTCAATGAAACAGCAGCACCCGTATCGATCTCAGTATGTGTGTGAGTGTGAACAGACATGTGTGTCTGTGTGTGCCTGTTTTTTTATGTTTCTGCCAGCATCTCCGTGTCTTACCTAATGGAGGATCATGAGCCTCAGTGAGAATTGCCAAGAAAATATCAAGGACTAATCATCACTAGCCAGGGGGTGTCTGACAATCTGTGTTTGTGCGCCTTTCTCTTATTCTACTCTACTTTTGTGTATTTGTGTCTCTGCAGATAAACTCTAGATATGCCGTAGAGATATAAATGGAGAAAAGTGTGTGTTCACTGTATGTGTTCACCATTATGCTTATCCATCTAATTGGTATAACTGTGCATTTTTTTCTCTTGCATCTCACTTTATGTTTGTGTCTGCACATTTGTGTGCGCGCATGTGACTGTGTGTAATAAATGACAGCTGTCTGATTGCTGGCAGTGGTTAAGTGGCCATAACTCTCACAGCGATTGATGTGACACACAGTGTTTAACTGGTCACCCATGAGGCAGGAACTCAGGCTGAGAAATGCTACTAATCGGCTCACTGACTGAAAATGCAACACAAAATATGCAGAGGTACAAATATAAAACCGCATGCACACCTCTCACACATACACAAGTGACACATTGAGAGGGTATTGCTCACATAGTCAGACAGGCAGAACCACGGGCATACACATACACACATAAACAAAGACTTGCCTCTCCGATCATGCCATTCCAAATGCCATCAATTTTCTTCCCGTGCTTTCCATTAGTTACTAAGTAAAGGTCATAGGTGAAGCCAACAATCTTAGCCAATCTCTTCAGGATGTCAATGCAGAAACCCTTGCAGCACTGCTTCATCGGAGCTACGCCCTCATGATTTGTACTGCAACAGTCAGAGAGGAGAAAAACATGAGTGTAGAGGAAGAGAAAGGACAGCAAGGAAAACAGGGAGAAATGAGCAGAGAGAGGGAGTATTGTGGCCAAGCCCTTGGTGACAGGCTTGATCGACCAGTGGAGGATAGGTGCTGTCATCCCTTCAGAAGCTGATGAACCATAAAGCTCCACTGTGGTCATATCTGATTCCAGGCCTCTGAGTCATTCCACTGATCCTCTCGAGAGCAGTCGACTATTGATTATGGTCAGAGAGTGAAGAGACCACAGTTTTGATAGGTGATTGATGTCAGCTCAATTGGAAAGCATCATGAAGCCTAAAGAACTCCACTCATTCCACTGATATATGAAGGAATCTCATGTTCTTTGTTTAATATTAAATTGCTTTTCTATTCATCAACACTTTCACAATATTATGATTTGGTGTAAAGGTCAGCATAGGAAATAAGTCAACAACTGCATATTCCTGATTCTATGTGGTTTCAGAGTCAGACCTGGCATTGAGGGGTCGTCTACAGGGCACGGAGTCTCGGATGCAGGTCCCAGATGCAGGGTCTGCCAGCTCCACAATGACGAATGGCCGTTCCTCCAGGGTGACAACGCGGAGGTGCTGTGCATCATCAGGTGGTTTCAGGAAAGACCCGTAGCGGGACCAGGCAGGATACCGCAGCCTCAGCACCCCGTTCTCCCACCAGCCTACCTGGGAAACCAGCAAGAGAGACATTAGAGAGAGGTGGAGTACCAAGAGCAGTTGTACCACTATACGGCTATTATTACTATCATTATTAGTAGTAGTAGTATTATAACAACTACCATCAATTCCCTGCATCAATGTGGGAAGATATAGTGTCATTAATAATCAGTGTCTGTTAAGTTTGATTAAGCTAATGCTAACTCAAGCTAGCAAAAACTAGCTACTCAAATTTGTTAAACGTAAAAGTCCTGAATTTCCACTGCAAACTTATTACATTATTTCTGATGTGGGTTGTCTTACCAGAAGCCAAAGTAGAAGAAACAGAACTATTTATGAGATTTTAGTTCAGTGCAACTTTGTCATCATGTAGCTAATGTTAGCTTAGCCGACACACTTTACAGGTGTAGGGAAACAATCGAACAGCTGGGCTAAGATGTGACTCATAAGTTAAGCAGATACACTAAAACTAGACGCCAGACCTTGTAAACCTGTGTTAAATCTATATTGGGTTTTGCTAGGAGTTTCTGGATGGTAGTGTGGTACTTTTGACAAGAGAGCTAACAAAGAATCTAGGAGGTTAACAGATTATGTGTATTAGGAAGAATAATTCAGCTGTTCTTATTATGTAAGAACAGCTGAATTATTTTAATTATTTGTCATTTGTTGTATGATAAGTTAAGGGTGCTTAATATGTAATACAAATGAAAGAATAGTTTATGAAATGTCTGCACTTTGTGGGTGGACATCCTACTTGGATGACACAATAGTAAAATAAAATCTGTAAATATATCACCATGTCTACACCTTAAAATATGCCTACAAACTTTTACTTCTACTCTTATTCTTGTACTGATACCATGTGCAGCCTCTGACTGCAGCTAACAAGGTTTTCATTGAAGGAGAAGAGAATAAATATTAAAAGATTTTTTTTTTTTTTGCATGGAAAGACTGGATAAATGAATGAACAATATATTCTTGTCCTAAATAGATCCTGGTCTTTTGGGCATTACATAGCTAATCAGAAGGCTTTAAACAAGCTACACTGTCCTATAATTTTTGTGATGTTTAACAGTATCATTATGCTGTAATTATTAGGCCTATTTGTAAACCTGAACACTTTATATAGTCAAACTCTGTCACAAGTTTAAAAAGCTCTTTAATAAAGCATTACATTTTGCCTAAAAATTGAGAATAACATCAGCCAGACTATCTTCTGTTTTAAATAAATGTTAATTTAAGCACGGAAAAACCAATATCCTTATATACAATATTTCCTAAGTAACTTGCTGCCAGCACGCCATACAATAAATCGCAATTCAGTTATAAAACTCTGCTAGCATATTATCTTTGTAAACCATATAATGTTAAATCAGTGATGCAGAAATCTCAAAGAGTAATATATCAACCTCATGTCTTTTCCATAGTATACATCACGGACAGCATCACTTTTGCATCCCTACATGATACAGATGGGTGCATAACTTGTACAATATAAGGCAGTCCAAAGCATCCAGACATCACAAAATGACTGCAGAGCTGAATGCACATTCTCAATAAAAGGCTGAATATTATAAGCTTCATAAAGGTAGTATTTACTGCAGGGCTATGTTATTGTATTTCATTATATTGGTATTATACAGGTTATTGTGCCCACTCACTCTACTTTGGAACATCGGGCCTTAAATATTTATGGTTATGTGGGATGTGAACAATTACCTGACACATTTGCACATGTACAAAAGGCCACAGTGATTCATGGGAGTTACTGAAAATTGTTTGTGCAAAATGATAACTTTTTATGACTCTGAGTAGAAAAAAGCATGTAGCACGAATTCATGCATATACAAACAATACACAGTGTTGAAAGAAAAGTAAGTATAGAAAAATAAGTTGACCACCATACTAAGATCTTGTAAGAAATTATGCTACACTAAACTATTAAATGAAAATAAGAGTAACACTAAAGGGGTCTGGGGTATATTAAAGAGCATTATAAAAGATGGTGTAAAAAAGGATACATATCCAGATTATTTTATTGATAGGACTGGTGATAATTATAATATGAATGCTGTATTAAATAATTTCAACAAGTTTTTTGTTAACTTTGGACCAGACTTGGCAGCAAAAATACTTGATATTGGAACCGATAACCAGAACGAACTACTTATACAAAGGAACCCAAATACAATCTTCCTCTCTGCTGTGACTGAGTCAGAGGTCTTAACCATAGTCAACAAATTTAAAAACAATACCTCTACAGATTGTTATGACTTAAATATGATCTTAGTCAAAAGAGTAATAATTAGGTTTTTTCAACCTCTAAAGTATATTTGTAACTTGTCATTCAAACTGGTGCATTTCTGAACAAACTGAAAATCGCAAAGGTAAAACCACTGTATAAAAATGGGAATAAACACATCTTCAAAAACTACTGTACAGACCTGTCTCTCTGCTCCCTCAATTTTCAAAAATTCTGGAAAAATGATTTAATAATTGGCTAGATAACTTAGCAAATATGACAAAGCTAATGAAAGTCAGTATGGATTTAGATCAAAGAGATCAACATCAATGGCAATAGTAGAAGCAGTGGAAGAGATCACAAATGCATTGGACAATAAAAAATACACAGCTGGAATATTTATTGATTTGAAGAAAGCTTTTCACACACTTAATCATTTGATTTTAATCCATAAACTAGAAAGGTATGGCATTAGGGGAGTGGCTTTGAATTGGCTCAAAAGCTATTTGACAGGGAGACGATAGTATGTGAGGATAAGTGAGTATATATCTGGTTGTCTGGACATTGCTTGTGGGGTCCCTCAAGGCTCAATATTGGGGCCCAAATTATTCATTTTATATATAAATGATATATTCAATGTATCTAAAGCATTAAAACTAATGTTATTTGCAGATGATACTAATATATTCTATTCTAGTGATAATTATAACAAACTTATGGATATGGTAAATAATGAATTAACCAAAATTTAATTATGGATGGACATAAATAAATTATCACTAAATGTAAATAAGACTAAAGCACTGCTGTTTGGTAATTATAAAGAAAATTCTAATTTGTTTATTTGCATAGATGGCGTTCCTATAGAAATAGTGTCAAAACAGACATTTTTGGGAATAATTATTTACAGTAAATTAAGATGGAAATCACACATCAGGTTCATACAAAACTAAAGTATCCAAAAGTGGTTCCATCATAAACATTGTACTTATTGTACATATTGTACTGTTGTCTGGTCCTGCCGTACTTAACTTACTGTACAGAAATATGGAGCAATAACTATAAAACTTCTCTACACCCTCTCTTTACATTACAAAAGTGTGCAGTCAGAGTTTTACATAAAGTTGGGTATTTGGATCATACTCATTTATTATTCCTTCATTCAAAACTTTTAAAACTCCATGATTTGGTGAATTTTTACACAGCTCAACTTCTATATAAAGCCAATAAAAATCAACTACCAGCACACATACAAAAATTGTCCGTAGGGAGGGGTGGGTTCAAAGACCAGGCAGTTAGGACAACCAGGAAAAGGTTGTGTGTATCTGTGTGTGTGGGGTCCAGCTTTGGAATGGGCTCAGGCAGTGTCCAAACATTCCAAAATTCCAAAAAAATGTCCAAAGAAATAGTTTTTTTTAACAATATCTGGCTCAAGGAAAGGTGTGATTATTATTGGATTACCAGGTTGTTATATTGTAGGGTGTGGATATGGGTTGGTGTACAGATGTAGATATAAATTGGTGTGTATGTATATGTATATGTGACTGTATGTATATATGTATAGTAGGGTGTTTATGAATAATCATAAGCTAATGTTGTATATTATGTGATTAGGCACCAACAGTCTGAGGACTGGAATAGGGGGGTATAGGACTGGATAAGCAGTGGCTTCTTCATACTCCCTTTCAGGCTCAACAGTTGTTCCTTTTTGTATTGTTCCTTTTTGTATTATTCATTTTTTGTAATATTTTTTGTGTTGTTTTATTTATTAATTTTTTCCCTTATGTTTCGTATTATGTTTGTGTCTGAAATAAACTAAACTAAAAGAGGTTTGGTAACAAACCATGGACCCTACAATAAGATAAGGTTCAATTTAACTCAGTTTAATTGAAGTTGAATTGAATGCTACAAGCTCTGGTCTCAAAGCATTTTGGAGCCATTGACACATTAAATAAGAACATGATTACAGGGTCAACTTTGAGTACTGTACTCGATTTGGTGTGTTTTTTAGAATGATGTTGTATAGCTAAATTTTTCTGTGTCCACTGATGACCTGAAAATGTCTGTCAAGCATCCTTTTGGCTGTATCATTTTCTCTCCTCTTCTCTTTGTGTATATGCTTTCTGGATGGGATGCTGGATGTGCCTGATCATTGTGTAACTGAGGCAAGAATCCACACAAGACGGTACGGCACACAGAAAGTCATGCAGATGTACAGTTTGCAGACACACACTTGAGCAAAAAAATACACATATGAATCTGTGTGCTTAAGCAGGCCAGTTGAGTAAAGTAAGGTTTGGCAGCTCTGTGCAGCGTGCCTGTCTGTGTAATGCAAGGCTGGCGGAAAGAAAAGGAAGAGGTGGCAACAATGACAGTATTCGAATGCACTTCGACCACAGCTCCTCAACAGACATTCAATCAAAACACTTTCAGGGAATACAGACGGGAAACAGATAGACCTTGCGGGTGAGCGCACTGCTCTCTATCAGACGAACACTGAGAATATGCAGACACAAACAACAGGAAAAGAGCTGCCAAAATAACCTACTTCACCAGCGCACATTCACTTTGGCAGAGAAAGTATTAAGCTTTAAAGCAAAAGTTTGAGGGCAGGAAACCACTTAAACGAAACAATTATCCTTGAGCAGCTGTGAGTGGCATTAATAAATGTTCATTAAAGTCTGGTAATATCCTGGAACATCTAGCTCTGTGTTGCCACAACTGAAACAAGCCATGCTAATGCTGGACAACCTTCACTACTAGTCTGCAGTGTTTCCAGTAAGCTAAGCTGGGTGCTCCCAGGCTCTAAGGTAATGGTGCAGTCATTGTAAAGAGAACATTAAATATTCAGGGAGAGCCAACAGCATAGATGTGCATAATAGGCAGATACAGGCGTCTTATCCTCATTGTGTGAGAGCGTGCAATAGGGTTTATGCAAGGGGGTGTAAGAATATGTGTGTAAGCATACAGTATGTGCCCTCATTTGTGTGCACACACATGTGGATACAGAAACTTTAAGCATGTGTGTGTGTATGTGGGCGGGTTTTGTACCCTGGGTTAGCACAGAGTCGAAGGACCAGCGCAGGAGCGTCTAATTGAAAGGGATTTGAGGGATATGGCAGGAGTCAGCATGTTACGACACGCTGAGACTGGACTCTGGTGGGCTGTTAAAACCAGCAGGAGGCTGAGAACCACCAATGTGTGTATTTGTGCTTGTGTGTGTGTGTGTGTGT
>JAPTYQ010099491.1:35861-50808 GCA_029814465.1 Ostorhinchus cyanosoma
CTGGTGGGCTGTTAAAACCAGCAGGAGGCTGAGAACCACCAATGTGTGTATTTGTGCTTGTGTGTGTGTGTGTGTGTAAGCATGTGTAGGTGCATCACTATTTGTATTTGTGTGGTGTTTGTGATTATGTGCACTTGCAGAGTGTATGTTCTTAGTGTACTGTGTCTAAATGCATGTGGTGTTGAGGTGCTGGTCTACAGTTGTGAAACAAGTATTGCTATGTCTTCTGACACTGACAAGGAAAATCCCAGCGAATTAAAGTGAAAACATTTCCAATAGGTGACAACTGTACATATTAAGGATTTTTGAACAAATCACAGCTTTATAGAATAAACATGTGCCATGGGTATTGGTGATTGCCAGACGTATAGTTATGTTGACATGACACTTAAAAACACACAACAATGCCGGGTCGACACCCAGATGGTAATGATACCCAGAACTCTACTGCACTACATAAATCTGCATTTCATTTAATTGCAACGACTTGAGAACACACAGGGAAATAAGAATTAATCCAGACGTTTTCCTGCATAATGACACAGAAAGGAATGCTATGGCTGCTGGTATGCAACTAATCATTATTTTGATATTAATCAAAACAGTGATTTTTCCGAAGCCCCATTCTGGGCAACATTCAGCCCAAGCAGTCTGAATAAAGCATTTATAGCCATAAAAAATATGCAAAATTCCCTCATTGTGTATACCTCTCCTACATTTGGTATGCTCTTTTACATGAAAAAAGCTCTCTGGATTGTGGCCCCCATCTTTTAAGATAGAATTTCACTATAAAGTGATCTCTTCGCATCCAGAGATAAGAGATAACAATGACTGGTGATCAATGTGTCCAAAATAGGGCTGCATGATTTGGTGTCAATATCATATTATGATTATTGTGGGCAATATTGTGATTTATGATAGTGGAAGAGGTCCTAGTCGTTTTTTTGTTAATTGATTGACAATCACAGTCATATCCTCACATTTGGGATGGTGAAAATGAGAATAGCAAAGACAAAAAATTAAAGATTAATGAAAAAACATCAACAATAAACAGTTTTAATTATTATTTTCTCTTAATAGCTTATTCTGTCTTTCTGTTGGTCAACAGAAAAAATACACAATAGATGCACTGGAGGAAGAAAAAAATGTACAGTCAACTGGTCAGCAAGCAGCTTACTTTGCCTCTGGCACCAATAGCTATAGTGAACTTTACATGAACATGAACCCTCGTGACCTAACTATGCACACCATCAGGTTTAAATTCTTATTTCAGATGCCTGTAGAGTATAGATCTGCTGCTCCAGCTCACATGTACACATTAACATTCACATGTACAGAATCTTGCTCAAATCAGCACAAAACCCTCTCTGTTTTAGATCTACGGCCCTTTGTTCTTGCAGATCTGTACAGAGTCTAAAATTACAGTAACTAATGAATCTGTAGATTGAAACTGCATAAAGAGACAAATAATATATTTTCAAGAGTTTGATATGATCCTGAAACCATGTCTTTTTTCAAGTATATGAACATGATTAGAAAAGAACTGATATCATGTCCTTACATCTTCCCATCCATGGCCAGGTGTCCATGAAATGACATCCAGGAAGGGGTTGGACAGGTAACCATCGGTATTGAAAGAGTAGTCTCGACCTCCAAGTGTGATGTTGCTGAAGTACCTGCAAAGTAAAGGATCAAGATAAAACATCAAAGAAAATGGTAAGGAATAAAAAGGGACTCATAATATGTCAGTTTACTAATTGTTTTTTTTTTGAAGGGAAAAAGATTAAGTGTTTTTTTTAATGAATCATTTGATATTTCAGAAAGAGTGCCGTATTCGCTTTATACCTGAAACTAAATCACAACAGCTTTATGCTAGTCAGGGCCTGTCTTTTAATCAAATCTACAGACACATGATCAGACACATAGAATTGTCAGGATCTTTGAAGTCAAGCAACTGCTGCTCTCTGCATCGGATGCAAGCCCCATAGTTTTTCCGATAATCAAACAGGACAGATCCACTAATTGTCTCCTCATGTCATTTTGCTGGCTTCAAAACACAAAAGCTAACAATTTTTTTCCCCACATGACAGCAAACCTGTGATGGATCAGCAGCTTGTAGTTACAGACAATGAACAGCAGGTAGCAGTGCAAAAAAAAAAAAACCTCAAAACGAAACCATGTTATCCCACATTGCTTGAACACAGTTTATACACAAAGTAAGAAGAATCTAATTGCTCAAAAGCAAAAAGAAAGTAAATAAAATAAAAGACAGAACAATTATAATAATGAAATACATGTTTTGGATCATAATAACCAAACTTAGACTAATCTGTCCATTCAGTATGCTTTTGTTTGGGGTAGGAAGTATGAGTGGCATAAAGAAATGAACCAAGATGATAACCAGAACCACTTGGGCTACCTGTTAGAGTGCGCTGCTGTGTGTTTGCACAGCCTACAAGGAATATATTAAAGCTGGCTCATTAATATACATGAGACATGGTCCGCTTGCTACAGATGCTGGGGTAATTTCGCCAACTCACAACTACACGCACCAACAACATCTATTTTGCATGGATGATGGCCAGCTCCAAATTCAGATATCCCCTCTGTGCCTGCTCTCTGACACTGAATCCACCAACTCCACCCATATGCCTTCCAACTCACTGGCATCAAACCAACTTGTTTATAGAAAACACCTTCTCCTGTCTCTATTTCCTTTTTTTCCTCTTTCATGTATAAACTGCCAACTGCCTTGTATCCACTTCTCTATGTTTCTCTCACCTCATCCTTCCTCTCAGTCTCTGCGTCTGATTGGCGTCCGTCATGCAGTTGGTGACAAAGTTTGGCCCACCCGTGGTTCCGTAATCCTTGCGCATTGCCACTGCCCCGTGAGTCAGCACAGACACACCCCGGGCAATCCTCCGGCGAGGTTCGTCCCTCCAGCCCTGAGGCCGAACTGCAAACAAAGCCCGGGGCAGATTCTCCATTCCCAAACCTGAGAGTGCTGGCCCCACAGCAAACCACATGTGTGAGGCTCCAGCCTGACCGGCGGCCCAGGCTGCTCGAAAAACCAGCTCAGCCTCCTCCTGGGAGCAGTACAGCAAACGTACCTAGAGGACAGCAGGAAGGCAGGGAGGGAACAGGGACGAGGGGAGACACACACACACACATACACGCTAGTGAGATAAGGAGGGGACAGGGGAGACGTGGAAAGAGACAGAGGACGGAAGAAGTAAGGGGAGAGAGATAGAGCTGGAGCAGAGGTGCACCTGAATGAGAGGGGAGGAGGTTGGAAAGAAAAGGCCATATCAAGAAAAAACAAGTATGCTGGGGAAGGTAAGAGGAGAGATAGCTGTTAGCTGATGTGATAAGGTCCATGGGAATCAGGCGTATGCTTCATAGAGAAAATCAGAGCCTGGGAAGCAGAGGAAAAGGAAACAGTGTGTGGCTGCATGTGATGTGTGCCAAACAGGAGGTACAGGAGGCAATGGGGGTCAGTGCTTAATGAGCTCAGGCCTGATGAAATGAGTTAGATTTATGAATAATGAAAACAGTAAAACAAGGAGAAAATGTAACTGTACAGGGTTGAGAGGAAAGGCAGAGAGGCGAGGAAGCAAGGGGAGGAGGGGGAGGTTAAAGACCAAACATACCTGCGGGAAAACAAGGGGGAAGAGGTTAAACTCTGACATATGTTATTAAAAGTGGGTGGGGGGGACGACAAGACAAGTGGAAAAAACAAGTGCGTGGAGGCAAGGAGGAATGGGGAAAACAAAATAGTCACTCCTTGGAGAAAGGAAAGAAGTTGGTGGATAAGCAGAAAAGAAAAAGAACAAAACAAGGATGGCTTATATTATAAAATCAGGGCCTAAAGAGATAAGATATACTTGTGAAAGTGAGGGTGGAGTCGTGGAGCAAGGTAGCAAGAGTAAGAAGACATCCAGTTAAGAGGAAAGAAAGACAGCAGTGACAGCATATGAGTCCTCTGCTGCAAATGCTGAGGTAAGGAGGGTTGAGGAGAGAGAGGATGGGGTTAGAAATTGACCAAAGAAGGTTTAGGAGGTTAGAGGGGAAATTGAGAGAGAAGGAAGGGATTGACAAGCACAAGATAGAGCTGAGCTGAGGGGAAAGGAGGAGGGAGCGAGGTTAAATGCTGACAAACAAAAAAGAAGAGAGTAAGTGCAACAGCATTTCAAATAAAATAAATACATGAAAAATGACTGTGTGAAGAAAAGAGACAAAGGAGAATTAAAGGACAAAAAAGAGCAAGAGGACTCTCATGGTGGGGGAAGGGAGAATCAGGAAAAACAGACCGAAAGTACATTTTGAGAATTGCGCCTTCATTGAATTTTGAACTGTAATGGCTTGGCAAAACAATCCTGCCTGTATGCCAATAAACCTCCAGTGAATTAGGCAGGGAATGAGAGTGACAGGAGGGAGGAAGGAGGGGGAAAAGAGGGTAACAGACAGAGGAAGGCTGAAGGGAAGGAGAATCAGAGTTATAAACAGACACACGCAATATCTAAAGATGGGAAATGGAGAAAGAGAGGAACATACAACAGAGGGAGAGAGCAGAAGAAATACTGACAAGGTGGAAGCTGGAAGAGGAATGGAATAAAAGACTGTGTGAGATTTGAATAGAAATTGACCCAGAGACCTGCATCAGGTCGTTTGCAATGTAGAAGATATTACCATATGAGGAAGAGAGAGAGTATGTAATGCAAACGTAAACAGCATCACTAAGCGATCACAAGCATTTATTAGTTCTGCGTTAGAGAAAAACTAGAAGACGGGGGGTTGTTGTGAGAAGCAGGAGGGTTAAAAAGCAAGCACTGCATATAGGCAACCCGCTGCAGGCAGTATGTTATATTAACAGTGACACTAGCAGAGTGGAGTCTAAGGAATCCAATACACATGCACACACTAATAGACACAAACACGCACACACACAAAGCTGCAGTGGCCATGCTGGGACATTAGCGATGACATTGAGACCCAGACTGTACCAAGCCAACAGAGAGCAGAGTCTGTGGTTGGGAAGACATGCAGCAGAAGGAATAGACGAATGGACTGAGGGAAGGAAAGATAGCCATACAGAGAGGGAGGTGAAAAGGAAAGCAGCAGAGGACAGTGAGCTTGTCTCTAGGCAAAGAATCACAGGAGGAGAGGCAGAGGGGGATGGAGGGAGTGGAGTAAGCATTAGAACCAAGAGATGAGTGAAAAATTGAACAGAAGGATCACGGGGTCAAAGAGGAGATTTGAAGGAGGACTAACAAAAAGATAAAGGATGGTGTTTGGAAGAAAACAGCAATGGATGATAGAAATGAAGTTTAAAAAAAGAAGAAGTAAGGACAGGGAGGAAAGAACAGGCAAGTCAGTGAAACAGAAGAAGGAGAGGAAGCAGGCATATGACAGACTGAAACAGAGGTACCAAACCAAAACCACGAATCATTGTAGGAGATAACAAACTGAGGCTAGAAATTAGGGCTGGTTTTCTGTTTCAAATTAGTCTTCATTTGACTGATGTCATATCATTCATTCATTCATTTTATGAACCACTGAATCCTCAGGAGAGTCACTGGGGTGCTGGAGCCCGTCCCATTTACCAGTGGGTGAAGGTTAGATACACCCCGGATGTGTTGCCAGTTCATCACAGGGTTAACATATTCAGACGAACAACCATTCACTCTCATAACCACCTCTGTGCCAAAGAAAACATTTATTGACACAAAACATTGAATTAGATTAAAGCAACAAGTTAAATGCTTCCTTCTACAATTTCCAGCATTATTCCTCTGCGAATATCTTTTCACGATTGGTATTGTAAGTGACACATCCCTACCTGAATCAATATTGAATCAATCCATATTGTTTCAGGAAATCAGTGGCAATACCCAGCCCTAATGAAAATGATTTTTACATCATCACACAAGCTCACTCTGTATACAGTAGATTTAGAGAGGAGGTAATATAAAAGGGTCACATTAATTATAATTTTCCTCAGTTTCTTCAATGAAGATATGAAAGAAGCTGTTTCAGGATATGTACTATATGTGATACTGTCAGAAAGAGCAGATTAACAGGATGCACCTTAAAGTATTAAGGAGAAAATGGAGAAAAGGGTATGTTAACCTCCTTTGCTTTAGTCTCTAAAACAACACTTAAAGTGAAATTGACTCGTGGTTTTTGTTGTACCATTAAACTTTTTATGCCTTGGCAAATGAGAAGGGAAAAGAAGAACAGAGGGATAGAGGAGAGAGGGGAGAGAGAGATGTGGAGGGACAGAGGGAGAGACGAAGAAGGAAGGAAAAAGCTGGGAAGCCACCTGTCAGAAAGGGGGCCCCCAATGATACTAGCAGCACTTCCTCCCCTTTCCTCTTCCCTTTCCCCCTCCCTCCCCCCTGTCTCACCTGCGCCTCGTTCTCCTTCAGCAGCCTGCGCGTGCGTGCCCCCCCAGGGTCATCGGTCACGTTCAGGATCACCACACTCTTCTTCTCCCAGCCAATAAACGAGCCATCCGTCAGGCCTTCCACCACTGATAGGAAATCCTGGTAACCATGGTGGCGCGTGGACACCACAGAAAAGGCTGTCCAGTCGTACTCCTCCAGCACCTCAAAGATGACCTCTAACTGGAGGGCAGTAGAAGAGCTGAACTGGAGAAAGATGGAACCTGATTCCTAATTTTGGGAAGAAAGCAGCAGATTTGGTTAATAATCCTACTGTGAAAGTCATCTATGTAGGAAATGCAGCTACAATTCAGAGAGAGCTTTTCACTGCAATTCTTTGGACTGCTCCATCTTTTTGCACATCGACTCATCATGGGGCTTGAAGTTTTAATGGAGCAGCAGCACTTCTGCAGCTGCAGGGCTAAAGCAGCTCAGATTGTACGAATTCTCTTATGACGTCCAGAAAAAAATGTTTCTAAAAAATCTGTCTCATATTTAGAGGGGATGAGGAGGACTAGGCGAGGGTGCATCTTCAAAGAACATTCATCAAAGTACTTCAATTTAATTCCTCAAGAGTAAATGGATAAAGCAGTTATTTGTAAGCACAAATGCAATGTTTTTTTATTTCTCTTTTCTTGTTTGTTAGTGAAAGGCGTGAACTCACACAAATGTCAGGTACACTCATACATGCAGTGCTCTCATTCACTCATACACACACCCATGTTTTGTTATTGCCTTCCTTCCAGGAACATCATAGACAGAGCGAAAGCCACAGTTGATGCCATTTACAGATCAAACACTGTAGACTTTCTGCAGATCAGCAACCCTGACCTTCAACTTCCCCTCCATCCCACTGGCACTTCCCCAAACCTTTTCTTCACAAAGAGGACGCATGACATTGTGACATTGTAAGTTGCTATTGCCACTTCTACCATTGTAGTTAATGCACAGTGGTTGTCAATCCACAGTATCCACCCTTGTCACACTAGCCAGTCATATTTGGATCTGCACAACTTATCTGGGGTATCTCGTCTTTTGTACTCCACTGTTCTTCATTCTCTCCGTCACTCTTACACACACACGTCTAAACACTTCCTCTTCACTCACCCACCCCGATCCCAACCTCCCTCCTCCTACCTGTGGCATCCTCCCCAGCCCCGCTCCCCCTCCTACAGCCACTATAGGCAGTCCTGTTTGGGCGGAGACAAACTCCAGCATTGGGGCCAGAGGACCCCAGGCCGTGCGTGGGGGCCTCTCCTCTTCATAAACCAGACCCTGTAGGGGCCGCGCCGCCAGCAGCTCACACAGCTGGGACAGAACTGTCTTAGGACTACTGTCATTCACCTGTGAGATAAGAAGAAGAATGAACGATGACAGAAAAATAGATGAAACACAGAGAGACAAATTGAAATTAGTCAGTAGGTCAGTGTGTCTTGACTTTGTGTTATACATAGGGAAGGTGTCTGTTGTATGTGTGACATGTCTAACTAACAATACAAGCTGTGGTCAAAGAGTGCATTCGGGCGCCCGCTCATTCAGTAGGGTCCATAGAACAGCAGCAGCAGCAGTGTGCTGCCCATTCAGCTCAAATAATGAATATGAGTATGAATAATGGATAGCCATTGTTATTCCCTTCCTTCAAGTAAGGCTGAATGAGCACTAGGCAGAGGAGACAGTGTCTAACCTGTAGCCATATGACGTTAGCAGAGCCCCACTGGGTGACCACGCTCTCCCCCAGGGAACCATATACCCGGCCAAAACCAGGGTAGAGGACCCTTCCACCAGGCCCCGCCACCGCCGCCTCTGCCTGTACCGTAGCACCTGCATGGATCACGGCGATGTTGAAGTTCATTATGGCCCCCGCATCACGCTCCCGTGGACTGGGCCGGAGCAGGAGGTGGGGGGAGGTTTCCACCAAACCTGCCCACTCTGCCAGGACCAGTAGGAGAGAGAGAGTAGGTATGGCGACCATGGCAACCTGCCGAGGGGGGAGGCCGATATATATCGCACTAAGAGAGGGTGCCTGAAAATAAGAAACAAGAAAAAGAAGAATGACAAAATGAGATTAAGTTTGACTCAGGTGTTTTTTTTTCTTGTAATGTCAAGTATAGAGAACATCAAATCATATCAAGAAAGAAAATAGAGAAAGAGTAGAAGTACAACAAGAAAGGCAGAAAGAGCGAGATAACGACTGAAAGTGTGAGGAGGAGAAAAAGAGAAAGACGCTGAAACTGATCAGAGATTGCATACAGGCAAGACAGAGTAATGAATTCTGAATCCAATCATGGGGTAATAAAAGTTAGCATTGGCTGGAGAAAGCACTGGACTAGGAATTGGGAATGTAGAGAGAAAAAAATAACAATAGAGGGCAGGAAAAGAAAACAAGACAGAGAGATGAAATGGGTGCTATTTAGGCTGCAGGCTGAGAAGGAACAGTATGAAAAAGAAGGAAAATAGAAACTGGCTGTTAGAGGAGAGGAGAGAAGGGGAGAAAGAGAGGGAGTTAATAGCAGACAGAGACAAAGATGGGGGCGGAGGTGGTTATTGTGCTGCATGAATGATAACAACAATTAAGATCACTGTAAACACACTCGGCCTCACACAGCCACAAACATGCATGTGAGTGTTCCGACGCTGATGCACACACAAGATGAATGCATGGATGCACTATGCCCGTAGAGCAACTTAATGATAGAGAGATATGAGGGTTAATGCAGTACGCACAAACATATGCACACATACTCACACCAACAACCATACAGAAAGATAATGACTACCTGGGAGATAGCAGGGTTAATATGTTAGCCCCACACACACACACACAAACACAGCACATCATTTTCAATTTACTTGTGGTGCCAACTGCCCTCCCTCCTTTTCTCCATTTCCTTCTCACTTTCTCACCACTCTCTCATGCTCTGCCTTTTCATATTTCCCATCTCTTCTCCTTATTTTCATGGCTTCAGGTACCAACACAATTGCATTGATTAACAGAGGCCTGCTGACATAATATTCTCTCTAAAGTCACACTCCCTTTCTGTGCCTCCATTTCCCCCTTTCCTCCTTTCTGTGTTTTTCACTCTGTCTTCATCTGACTTGCTTTGCTTTGTCACAGTCTGACGATTCTTTGACCCTGATCAGTCTTTTGTATAGCAAAGAAAGCAGCAAAGAAAAGAAGAAAGACTGGGGAGATGAAAAAGTGTCTGGAGGAATGAGAGAAAAAGTCAGGGAATGAATAGAATAGAATAGAAAGATACTGTAAATACAGCGCATTAGATTTAAGATGGACTGACTGAGCGGAAGGACGAAGGCCAGGTGAAGGAGAGGAACCAAGAGGACAAAGAGAGGACAAAGTGAGGTGGGATGGCAGGAGGTGGAGTAAAATATGTGTGGAGAGGAGCAGGAAAAAAAATATTGATTAGTGGGATGTGTATACGTGTTTGGCCTAAACAAATACATTTCCAAACCTCCTGTTTTGAGCGACAGGGACTGTGGGATATATGTTTGTCCGTGCATATGTGTGTGCAGTGAGGGGTTACAGAGAAAC
Source organism: Ostorhinchus cyanosoma (assembly GCA_029814465.1). NCBI lineage: Eukaryota > Metazoa > Chordata > Actinopteri > Kurtiformes > Apogonidae > Ostorhinchus > Ostorhinchus cyanosoma. The sequence goes on from JAPTYQ010099491.1 coordinate 45,852, forward strand.
ACAGAGAGAGTGGTGGAATGAGATGGAATGAGAGGGCGAATGAGAGAGGCAGATAGATATGGAGGGAGTGAATGGATAAGAAAAAGAGATGGAAGTGTGGTGAGATAGGTAGAGACAGACCTGTTAGTAGGAAAGAAGGAAAAGGAGAATGTAATAATGAAGGGGAGAGAGAGAAAAACAGGGCTTTGTTGTTTTGTTTTTTTTTCCTTTAAGGTGAGGAAGATGTGGCAGGAAGGAATGGGAAGGACAGAGAGTGGAGGGAAGGAGAAAATGAGACGCAGCAGCAGGAATACAACCCATCATATCATTTGGTGGAGATGTATTCTACGGTGCTGAGCTCTGAGCCATTAACTGTTAGGCCTGTCACTGTATTTCACTCTCTTGAGGTGTTTATGTTGCAGTGCTCAACCAGCATGTGCCATTCCACCACAGCAAGCCTTGTTGGAAGTGTGAGCACAGTGTATTACTATACAGTATCCACTTTCCTGCAGAGTCTACTTCTCTTTCTTTTCTACTGAAGCGCAGTGGGACATTGCGGTTGCATGTGCGATAACAGGCAAAGTAGGAGTAAATTTTAATCAAGTCCTCATCTAAATATATCTTTCAATATTGTTCATAATATGTTCCAATCTGTAATTTCTCTGCAAACTGAATCCTAAAAAGCGTGCAGTGAGGGGGTTTACAGAAAACACACACACATATGCTGAAAGACACAGCAAAAGGAAAATGAGAGTGGGAGAGCCAGTGAGAGATTACTGGTTCATTTGATTTGCTACTGTAAATGGATCTTTTGTTGAAATGCAAATGTTTGTATTTTTGTTTAAAAAAAAGAAAAGAAAAAAAATTCCCTTCTAGCTTTAAAATGATCCTCTCCGGTCTTTGGAGCCCCTTTTAATTCAATAGGCTATACTGCAAAATGTATATATTTGGCAAGAGACTGCCTGCAATCCATGAAATACTTAAATTATGGATTTCTGTTTTCCATGAATTGGATTCAAGACAGAGAATTCATTGGTTGCTAAAATCCCTTTTCCTTACTAAATGTATTTGTTCATTTAGGCACTACAGTAATCAAGATCGCATCAGTGATCATGATATTGTAACATCTGATGGTAGTAAGTTAATTAATCTTTGTTATTTGTGACATATCAAGATGGTGTTTGGCTTGTACATCGTAACGTGTAGGATGAACATTATAATCCATAGTGAATTTGGCTGCAGTGAGTAAAGAAGGGAGGAAGAAGCATATAAAGCCTCTGCATCTTTGATCATTTTTTCACACTTGAATCTTGAATTCATGATGGTGCATGCACTTTCAATCTTCATTTTTTGTCTCAATCATTCTGTCAATACTTAAAACCAAAGTATTTTTACTGTAGCATGTTGATCTTTCAATTTGTCAATCACTGTAATAAGCAGCTTACTGTATCTACAGTGTAATTATTTTTTTTCCGCCGAGCCTTTGTAGTTTGTCATTTTAAACAAAGAAAGCAGCTTTTACAGCATGCATGCCAGCCACTGTTAGAGGCAAACTAAAAACACCTTCAGGAATATTTACCAAGTACTTAAGAGCAGCAATATTCTCAGGCTGACAGCTAATCAAGAAGATGAGAGAGAAAACATTCATGCAGGCCAGCCAGACTCCTCTTTCTCTTCCAAAATTGCCAGACAGTACTTCACAAGCAAATTATACTCATCATATCTATGCTTAAACATTTCACTATCTTCACTGCGACTCTAAATGATTGTCTATAGCAATTTATAGTTGATGCATGTTCAACTCATAACTCATAACAAATAATTGCTCCACAAATTGTAAAAAATTATAAAGGAGTGATTTACATTTGTGTGCGGCAATGTTAAAGGTGCTTTATATCCTGTAGGGGACAACAATGAAGTCTGTATCATTTCTCCATCCACTAATAAGTCAAAAGAAATTTGAATAGCCTCTAAACATGAAATGAAAAATTTACTTTTTGGATCAGATGGTTGGAAAACAATCAGAATGTTTTCAAGTTTCACATCCCCTCTTTCCTCTTAACTATACATGCTACAGCTGCAACGAGTGCCTGTGGTGACTGGAAAAGGGAGTCGCAGGAGAGTCAGGAACCGCTTGGGTAAAAAGTCAGTGCTGGCATCCATGCCTCCCTGAACCCCTTTCCCACTGAACTCCAATGAAGGCAGTGTGCCAGACCCTGTGCTGCATCGGATCTGCTGGGGAAAAAGTGAATGGGGAAGGGGTGTGTAGAGTTGTGGGAGTGCAGTGTTCAGCGTTGTGTTTAGACCACATCAGGCTCTGCTGCTTCATTCCATTCTGTCATGCAGAGTAATGGACCTGCTCCCTGCTGCCTTTGGCTGGGGCTGCATTGAATCAGCCCAGTCAGTTTTCCACAGCCAACACACAACATCAAATATATGCAGCTTAATATATAGTCCACATCTAATGTACACCATAAGAAGAAACTGCAGCATCTCTGTGAGTGAAACACGTCCTGAATGGGAAGACTCAATTATGGTGTTTTTTTTTTTCTTTTTTTTCATGCGTCCACATTTAAAACTGCAGTGTGCTCAAGAAAACTGCTTCATGTACCCTCTATAATTTCCCTTGGTCCATAGCTGCACTATGGTACAAGATAAGATAAAGTGCCAGCACAGTGTGATGCCCACAGTGCGCATATATGTGAGAGTATCAATGTGTGTGTTGTGCAGGGTAATATGGCAGTGTACAGGAGCGGAGGAATGAAGAGAAGAGTGCAGCTGGAGCTCAATGCTCCTCGTGTTAATTGGCCCATACTTCAATCACAGCCACTGGAGTGTGTCCTCTCTGACGGAACAGATCCTCTCTCTCTCTTTCTCTCTCTCTCTCTCTCTCTCTGTCCTGATGCACTTGTTCACCCACTCATCCACTCGCTCACACACACTTACTTGACACACATAATTCTTGTTCAGAAACACTCCCTCAGAGTCTGTCTCTGTCAGTTAATTTGGTGTGTTTCGCATGTCCGTTCATCCATTCATTCATTCGCTCATTCATTCATTCGTTCGTTCGTCGTTCATTCAGTCACACTGTAACACCACTCTGCAGCATCTCACTTTCCCTCTCCTTTCCAAAACTCCTTGTCCGTTCTCATCCAGTCCTCCTCCATTCTTTCCTTCCAAACATATTTTTTTCCTGCACTTCTTTCACTCTACTTCCTCTCCTCCCTCACTTCCTCCCTCTCCCTATCTCTTTCTTTCTCTCTCTTTGATCCCTGTCGAGTAGAAGAGCCACCAGGCAGGCAAGCGGCTCTTGTTCCCATTGTGCATAGTGTGCAGTGTGATCGGCAAGTAGCGCAGCGTGCAGCAGCAGGGCGTACAGTGCTGTGTGTTTTTACTGCATGGCTGTAAACAGCAGTAGTAAAGCCTGCTGCTGCGGTGGCGACTGCCTTCTTTGAATGTGAAAGCTATGACCATCATAAGCTATTCAATTGACAAACGATGGAGTCATCTATCAAATTCTTGCAATATCAGGTCCTTACAGGGAAACACACAAAATTTACACATCACAGATCTAGTCTCTTCTGTTTTGCTGTGTTCCATTCGTAAATTACACATGCCACCAGGCTGATAACCAGATTAGAGGCAGTCGCTTTCATAAACGTGACATAGAAGTTTATGTAGAACCATTAAATTTGAGGTCTAGCAGATAGATTATGGAAAATAAACTGCAGCTTACAAATTTAAGACCGATAAGGAAATGGTGCACATACAGAGTAACAAAGCTTACACATACAGAGATAATGTTAAAGTGTTTTTTCCCCAGCAAAACATTACCATGTGTTGCTTTTCTTACATTCTCTTCTGCATTTACCTACAAATGTAAAGAATTATTTTAATAAACTGTATACATGTTGCTGCGTGTCAAACACCCTATTCTAGCAGGTATTCTTCATTTGTCCCTTTTGTGTTTTATAACCTTTAACAAGAACAAAATCAGTCACTTTGACATCTCACTTTGATGTTTCTTCACAGCACAACTGCATTTTACTCTGACATCTCAAGTCCCTTTAATATCCACAAAACGATACAGTGAAATTCAGAGGATGTTCACTTTTAATTCACATTTTTTATGGGTTTGGATTAAACACATTTGCCAAGAGACAGTGTCAATTAATTGGACTTCACTTCCGTACATTCAGGGGATAAATTTCATTACTTGAATGGGAGGACACTCCTTGTTTTTCTTCCCTCTATGGATTGATGGAAATGAGATGAAGCTGACCCTAGACCTTGCCACAGTGTAGCACTAACAATTCTCTGACCTCATTTTTTAACAAAAAGAAAATGTTTTACTTCTACTAGCTGTAGATTCTGGTACACTAGACGATTGCACTGCTCTAAACGAAAAGCACTGGCTGGAAATCACATTTATAATGGATGACTATTACTGAAATATTTGACATTACCACATCTTATCTCTCTAACTCATAAGATCCAAAACAGGCTATATAATTACTGTGGTAGTGTGTAATTTAACTTCAGCATAACCTCAGTATTTTATTGTAGCCACAGCCATTCAAAAAAAAAAAAATGAACCTGTGTAACCGAAGAGGAAAATCAACTGAAAAACCTGCTAGTTGTTTCACTTTTTGTAATACCGCCTAGGCATCTTAAATTATTCACCCTTGTGCATGTGCGTGTGAGTGTGTTATCTTTCAACCCTGTCATTCATTTAATCCTCAAGACATTGCACACTACACTTAGACACACGTGCACCTTTTTTAGTTGAATAAACAACACCAATTTGTTTATGAGAGATGCACAGTAACAGTTTGTTTTCTCACTCTACGAACCCTCACATGGACACACACACACACACACACACACACACACACACACACACACACACACACACACACACACACACAAACAAACAGTCAGAAAAAACCAGAGAAAAATGGGTTACTACACTCATGAG
>JAPTYQ010101500.1:0-24100 GCA_029814465.1 Ostorhinchus cyanosoma
GTGAAAGACACATGAAAGGTCCTACATGGATGCTAATTCCCCAGGTAAAGCTCATTATATGAATGAGAGAAACCACCGAAATGGCACATTTATTACATTATGGGTCGTTATTACGTTATTGGCTTCTCCACGCCCCCTTCAGTTTGTCGACTGTGCTGCTCTGTCCTGTTCAACCAACAACTGAACATTTTAGGTTATCGGCTCAAAGTCTGGACATATTTTCAGTTTTTACTACAAACGCTGCTGCTGATGAATAATTGTGTCATACTCGGGGAAATGTTCATCAGAAGTCTGGACCTTAAATGTGCAAATGTCGTGATGTAATGAGTTACAAAATGTAATAAATTAAGCAAGAATTACAACAGGTTGTAGAAATCAACTCGATTTTTGTCCAAATGAATCTGCAGATAGCTTTACAGCAGCTGGAGGATTCAAATTCAAACTGTATGAACTATTAGGGTCCAAATACATAAAGAAATGAAGCGCAGATGAATAAAAGTGGGTTTAGAAAACTGCTGAAATGAAGATCAAGCTAAAAGTAATGAGAAAGTAATTATGGATCTGATCATTAAAAAAAAGATCAGGACAGAGGTTTTATTAAATCACTTATTCCAGTGGAAAAACTGAAAAGAAATCAGTTAATATTGACATTCTGATGCCAATAATTTGTAAGTGATACGATTTTGAGCTAATTAATAAATGAAAACAGATGAATATTTTTACCTCAAATTTACACCTTTCATACAGGACTAATTTTGTTTTATCTTTAACATGTTTTCATGTTATCAATAATAATAATGATCAATAAGAAACAATACTGTGGAGCTTTTTCCTCTCATAACAAAAAGTGCTGAACATTTGAACATCTATATCTGACAGGCACATCCACCAATGAGGAGGCTTACGCTGCCGGGGGCCAACAGCAAACCCCGCCCCCTCCATCCTCTGCTATATAATAAAGGAAATAAACAACACAATGAACAAAAGATATCAACTTGATTTTGGATGATCGATATGAACCAAATTTGAGCTCAATTGGCTGATTATCTCTTCAATAATGTCTAAAAAAAAAAAACATTTGGAAAAAACACAACCTGGTGTCACAATGACATCATGTAAACGCAAGGTCATAGCATGAAGAAAGATAATTAATAAACAACTGATACGAACTCAATTTGAGCTACATCCACCTGATAGTGGCAGAATAATGATCAGAGAACCCGTTTTTCTCCTCAAACCTCCACCTGGTGAATAAAAATGACCCCATATGAACTCTGGATGGTAGTGAGGAGATGGACAAATATAAGACGATCAATATGAACCACATTTGATCTCAATCTGCCTCTTATTGATGATTGATGTCCAAAAAAAACCTGATTTTAAACTTAAGCGCCCCCATGTGGATGATGTATACAGTCACAGAAAAAATTATTAGACCATCAAAACAATGGTTATACAATCCAGTCTTAACTCCTGTGTGGATCATGTGACTAAAACAGACAGAAAAGAAAACATGGAATGAATCAAAGCACTGTTTTTGTCAGAATAATGACATCGATATTGATGGAAGAACTGAAGTGATTTTGGTTTTTATCAGCTCTGAAATTCAACTACTATGAGCTATTTTTGTTGGTATCATTATATTTATCCAAACAAATGTACCTTTAGTTGAACCAGGCATTAAAATGAACAAGAAACTGAAGAAAACAAGGGGTGGTCTAATAATTTTTTCCTTGACTGTAATACTCATCAATAGGGTTCTTCCATTAAGGGTCCCCTACCTCTACCAACCAAATCTGCTCTAGTTATCGCCTTCACATGAAGAATATCCGCTCAGAGTAAAACCATTATATCCCCAAAACTCCATTTCAGGAATATAATAATAATGTGGGGTTACGTATTGAAGATTATGTAGATTTAAATGTAACAGGATATTAAATGCACATATGAGAGGTGACATTATGTGTAGGACAGTTCCTCTTTGGCTTCAGTTTCCAAACTCATGACCTCCATCATGTATTTCTTTTTCTTACCGCAGTCACAACAGGCCATTTTTGTGTTTAATTCAGTGTTACTAGATCCACACTCATTACTGTTTGTCAGGTTTCCATTCAATGTGTCTTTTCTCAAATTAAGTCTTTTATTCTGATAACAGATGCAACTCATGACGATAACCATCCTTAACTTAGATCCTGGATATTATTTCAAAGTAAGAAGGTATTTTACAGCCAAGTATTGTATTTACCAGCAGTAAATCTCTTCTCTCGGACTCAAATCAATGTTTACACTAGTGTGAACCTCGTCGGTCTGGCAGTGTTATTCTGGCTCATGTCTTGATAGATGTGATGCTGTGAAAAACACTCAAAGTTGACACTGGAGTGTTTTTTCTCCGGTGTGAGTCCGTTGGTGGACTTTAAGGCTTTCTGGTCGGCTGAAGGATTTCTTACAGTTATTACATTCATACAGTTTATCTTGCGTGTGCAGGACTTTGTGTCTCTTCAGATAAGACATCTTACAAAATCTTTTCCCACACTGCTCACAGCTGACGGGTTTGTGTTTGCTGTGGATAAACCGTTCTCGGGTGTGAATTCGCTCGTGTCTCAAACGATCCGATGACGTGGTAAAGCACTTGCCGCAGTGTCTGCATTGGAAGGGTTTCTCTCCTGTGTGGGATCGCTGGTGGACTTTCAGACTTCCTCGTAGGTAGAAGGACTTCCCACAGTCACTACAACGATGCTGCTTCTCTCCGGTGTGAATGAGCTGATGCTTTTTCAAAAGAGCTTTAAGGGAGAATCTTTTCCCACACTGCTCGCAGCTGAACAGTTTCTCTCCGGTGTGGGAAAGCTGGTGGCTCTTAAGAGAAGATGCGGTGAAGAACTTTTTCCCACACTCCTCACAGACGTACGGTTTCTCTCCGGTGTGGAATCGTTGGTGTTGCCGATATGCACTGACTACTTTAAACTCTTTCCCACACAGTTCACAGGTGTACGGCGTCTCTCCTGTGTGGGTACGTTTGTGGACCTTCAGGCTTCCTCGCCTGGTGAAGGATTTCCCACAGTCAGAACAACAGTGCTGTTTCTCTGATGTGTGAGTAAGTTTGTGACTCTTCAGGTGAACTTTGTCAGAGAACGTTTTTCCACACTGTTTGCAGATGACTGGCTTGTTTTCAGTGTCAACGTGTCGCTGAGCTTTGGATAATTCAGCCGAACTTACCACCTTCTCTCCATTCTCATTGGAGACTGTGTCTTTGATGTGGGTTTTCCTGTGGATTTTAAAGGAAGGAAGGTGCCTGAACATCTTCCCACAGTACTCACAGCTGTACGGTTTTTCTCCGGTGTGCACAAATTGGTGTCGTTGGTAGCTGCATTTCCTGGTGAATGTCTTCCCACACTGCTCACACTTAAATGGTTTCTCTCCCGTGTGGCTCCACTGGTGGGCAGTAAGACATCCTCGCCGGGCAAAACGTTTCCCACACTCTGTACAGTGGTGCTGCTTCTCTCCTGTATGAGTGATCTGGTGAGTCCTGAGGTTTGTCAATCGAAGGAATGCTTTCCCACATTGTTCACAGCTATAAGGCCTGTCTTTAGTGTGAATGTGCATGTGTTTGCGATAGTTATCGACTGCTGTGAATGTTTTACCACACTGTTCACAGCTGAACGGCCTGTGTCCAGTGTGGATGACCTGGTGTTTGCGAAAGTCAGTTACTCTGGAAAATCCTCTCCCGCACTGTTCACAATTAAAGGGCTTTTCTTCGCTGTGGATGAGTTGGTGTTTGCGAAGGTCAGTTACTCTGGCGAATCTCCTCCCACACTGCTCGCAGCTAAACGGCTTCTCTCCGGTGTGGATGACCTTGTGCACTCGAAGGGTGTCTGCTCTTTTGAAGGATTTCCCGCACTGCTCACAAGTGTGGGGTTTCTCCTCATCATTAGCAGGGACACCCACACGAATCTTGTGAATCAGGAGGTGTGAACTCTGTAACAAATGAACAAAAAATAAATAAATCACAAATAAATGTCATTAACTTTTACTCATGACATGGCTTTCTCTGCTCACCACAATCCTAATACTCTAGAAGACCTCAAAAACTGCACTGTGCTGCATCTACTGTGTTCTATATTTACTTATTCTGTAAAAAAATGTTAATTAAAAAAAAACAAAACTGCATAATGATTATAAAAAAAACATTATTTAATTAGTCCATACCAAAATAAAACAAAATACTGAATACAAGTTCTGACTCTCCTTGATTTTTGATTCTGGTTTTGGAAATTAATGTAAAAAAAAAAAAAAATATTTTATTTTGAAACACAAATAAAAGAATCATAGATGAAATATGTTATTAGCATGTTATTAACGTGTTGTCACCTGAAGGCCTGAAGGTCCAGCTGATTCTCCTTCAAACTGCCCTTCAGCATCAGGACTGGATTTCTCTGTTTCTCCATCCTGTGTAAAACAAAATGATCCAATGATGAAGGTTTAAAAAACAAAACAAAAATTATATAGTCAAACATACAGTTAATATGGCCTCCTTTATTTTTCTAAATCTTACCTGAAAATGATCTCATCAAACAAATATATCATAATTTATTCCCGACGTAAAAGTCAAACTAAACAAGATGACTTTTACGCTGTTCTTACTGCAGGTAAAAGTGGCTCAAATCCTACTTTTTTCCCATATATTACTAATATTTGATTTTTTTATGACAGTCGAACAGAATAAATCAGATTTTTTCAAACTCAGACCACGTTCATATGTGGTCCTAAATCAGATGCATCTCTTCAGACCCACTTTTATTCTCCTGTTTGTAACTACATGCGAGTTGTGAGTTCATCTGTGTCTTTTATTTCTTTATTTTACTACTTTTAACTATTTGATTTTATTGTTTTATGTATAGTATTGCTGTAGTATTTATTGTTTGTAGTGAATTTCTTTGAATTGTTTTGTTTTTATGATGTGCAGGACTTTGGAAACATTCTCGTTGTTTAAATGTACTATATAAATAACGTGGATTGGACAAATTAAACACTAATGCCTACTCGTATTTGTCTGAGGTCTAATTAGGAGCTCACCTGAAACTCTGAAGATGAACAGTCTGTTTCCTCCTCGTCCTCCTTCACTTCAGCCTTCTCTGGTGTCTCCTGTTTACAAAAAATGTAGAATGATGCCTCGAGCTGTTTATCCTTATGCCTTAGATAACAGAAGCCGAGGTTAGCAGAATGATTCAACTAAAAATAAAACACTGGACACTATTACGAACAGTGAATATTAATGTTAATATCCACTAATGCAGCTACACTGGTTAGGATAATTAACGATCAGTAAACCTGACGACAGAATCCTCTGATGTTCTTATTAATGTAACTCATTAAACATAACTATGGCAGAGCTTCCTGTGGAGAAGAAAAGGTTTTATTTAATAAACAGGAGCTCAGAATGTCTGACTCAGAAACCAAGCAAATACTATTAAAACATAATCAGTAGAAAAGACACTGATGGCACTCACCTGTCAATCATAGCAGCCACTCCCTCAAATATGCTGCATTTTTGTCTTAATGTCATCTAAGCAGGTAATTTTATAAATATTTACCTCCTGCACAGTTGTCATCATAGGGTAAATGAATTATAGAGACTTTTAAGTCACTGCAGATTTTGATACTCTCATATTAGCTTCATACAGATGTTTAGTAAACAATGGTAGTATTTATTCAGCCTGAAATGATAAAACTCCACCTTAGAGATAACATAAATGCATTAGAGTTCAACCATCTTTGTTAGCATACAGCTATGTGCTAAATCAGCTGATATTTGTGGTACAATCTAGAGTTTTTTATTTGTTACCTCTATATTGTGGAGATAGCTCCATTTGTTGTTTTTCTTTTCTTTTCTCTGATTCTAATTGCTACTAAAAGTTTCCAATTGTTTCTTTTGGAATATAATCTGAAAAAAAGAGGGAGTAACATGTTTAGGGGTAAAGCTCAAAAAGGAATCACAACTCTAATTAAGGAGGGTGGGACAAAAGGATAACTGCAAAATGAGCATGACTGTTAACTTCTGTCAATCAGGGTTTTTTGTTGTTGTTGTTTCATCAAACTGCCTTATATCAACACTTATGTAAAGTGATGGACCTTGTTCCTGGTCACAATGCACGAACAAGGTAAATAAAGACACTAGTGTTCTACGTTCTAAATAGAAAACAGACTGATTTCTAAATGGGTTTTGTTTTAATAATGGCTCACATGACTGTAATTCAGACTAAGGAGCTCACCTGAAACCCAGAAGATGAACAAAACGTTTCCTCATCTTCCTGCTTTACTTTAACCTGGTGCACACAAAATTAGTCATTAATGGTGACATTTCAATTGTATTTAAACAGTATAACTGATCTCATAACTTGCTTGCTATATGATTTTTGACCCTCACAGCTGATCGATGCTCATCAGACCTACAATTACCGGCATGATAAGGCCAAGCAAGTAGTGGAGGACGCTTTTGGTATCCTAGCAGCAAGGCGGGGAGTGTTTGGGAGGGAGGGCCGTGGAGGACAACACTGAGGCATGTGTCACTCTGCACAGCCGTCTCTGAGATGCAGATGAATCCCAGACAGAAGCTGCACGATACAACAATCCTGTGCTGATGGACACTGAGGGTTCAGCGGGTGAATGGACACAGGCCGTCCAGGGAGACGCCAACCTTCTGGACCAGGCGGCTCGAACAACACCTGATGGCATCGCTGTTAGAGAAGATGATTTTCTACTGATGAGGGGAGGGTTGCTGGGCAGGATGCTGTCATCCCACGAGGAAGATGTACCAGTGAAGCCTGAGCTGTTCAGCACATTATGAGTCTTGCCTTTTATTTGGTTGTAATGGTTTTGATGTGCCCCCCTGGACCTTTGTTTTGATGCAGCATTTCTCATTTTCATTAAAAGAATATTGGAAATTGAACATTAAGATTGTTTGTGGAACTTCCACATTTTAGTCCTATAGGTGGTTCAGTGCCCACAATGACACAACTGGAAGGTTCATATTGAGTGATTTGATATAAACACTAAGTATAGTGTTGAATGGTTACAACAGCTGAGCACGTTCATGTTATAGACAGTATTTATTATGACTTATGTTTTTATGCGTTGTGTACCACAGGACTTGTACAACCTTGAAAATAGTACAAATGTGCAGAGTGTTTTTGAAAACTTTTATTTCTAATGAAGAACTTATCAAATAATGATTATCAAAATAAATTTCACATATAAGAGGCGATCAGACCCTGAATATCCTTCATCAGGATTTTAGCCTCTGCTTCAGGAAGCACCTGCAGAAAAGTGTCCAGGTAGTTGGTGAAGGAGGTGTACAGGTCTGCTGTTTTGGCCTGTCCCCTTTCTCTTATCTCTGCAAGTCGCTGCAGGATTGCTGCATCCACTGGATCGGACTCCTGGCAGCGCTTCCTCCTCCTCTTCTGTGGCGGGGGTGTTGATGCCCTAGATGGGCCAGGCGGAAGGGACCACACATCGGATGCTGTGTCGTCTACGGCAGTGGAGGCAATCGGGCGCAGCGTCTCTGTCTCATCTCCAGGATCTTCATTTGACGGCTAGGAATAACAAGCCAAGTGCAAAGGGTTGGCAGTGTGAATACATGGGTCAATTTCTCACAAAGTTGAGAACACCACTACTCAGTAATCATCTACTGGGTCAACACGGTAAAGCAAACAGTACAGCAAAACGCTAGTGTACGAAATAGTGCTGTGTTAATGAAGAAACTCACTATATCTGGGTTTGGATAGCTGGTAGCAGTTGTTTGGTGGTAAACTTAACTCTGGAGCCAGCCCACATGCTGAAGGATTGGTGGGTCGCTTGTGTCATCAGCAGCGTCACCACTTTGTTCATGCTCAGGATGTTCTTGTGCGCATGAATGAACCGGTCTTGCACAGACCTCCACTTTTCCTTCGTCGACTTCCAGCTCATACCCAACTCATAACTGATCTCCTCCCAAATGTTCTGTTGGAGCTGTCGGTCTCGATGCTCATCATCTATGTCGTCATATATGTGCTGGTACCTTCTCCTGCTCTCACACAGCCTCTCTTCCAAAACTTCGGCCATCCTGCATACAGGTGCTGGTCTGGATTTCAGGTGTGAACACACACCGCAACATTGATGCTGTGGTTTCCAACGGTACTGTTCCATTTTATCCGTCTGGGTACGCATCCGCAAGTTCCCGGAAAGCAGACAGAATTATACATGTAATGTAAGCACAGGACGGAGAGAACGCACCGTCTGTATCCATCTGCGTCTTTAACGTAGAGCATAAATGAGCCATTAAGGTTTAGTCAGAAAGTACACGGTTGAAATGTATCCAACCACTTTACATGTTTGTGTAAGCTTAAAAATGTTTACTTTTTTTTATTAATACTGTATTTGGGCATGTTTCAGCTTATTTGTGCTCAGTACCACATTACAATATTGTTGTTATAATTCGTTATTTAGAATTTGTTAATGTCTAGCTGCCAAGACATGTCCTTACACTGCCCAGCCAAAAAGAAGCCTTCCACTGTGATTACGGTACACATTTGACATTGGGATCATTTATATCACACAACACATGGAACGTCACAATAAATGTCACATTTCTATCCATAGCTGCATTAACTTGATTTGGACCCCCCCCTTCAAAAAATATGTGGAAATTCACACTTTGAAACCTTTAACACTACTGAAGGGTAGTAGAGGAAAGTAGCTTTGCTGTAAATCTTGTTAAATGAAATTACCATATATGGTTCTTTTCCTTTGGCTATTGTTCTTTTTCTTTGCCAAAATGTGTATATACATTTTAAAACACAGAGCCATAGTTAAAGGAATATTTATTAACACATAAAAATGTGTCAAAATACAAAAATACTTTTGTCTTCAATATTGAACACATATCAAACTTCAGAGCAGTTCAAACCCTTGGCCGATTGATTCATGAATGATTGAAATAATAAATGAAAGAATGAATATTAAATATATAGTGCGAGTCCAACCCACTACAGTCACTTAGATAATGGCTTCATGGTACTTGACAAAGCAATTGCGTACACCATTGAGGCACAGGTGGACCTTGCAGACCCTGCAGATTACATTTGACCTCAAGATGTGACCCTTCTTGCTACAGTACTTACAGGTCTGACGGGTTGTGTAGACAGGAGCATGGAACAGGGACACGTCAAAGCGCACACAGTCATCTGGAATGTGACTGCGGTGTCCTCTGATAGGTGTGGGGACATCCACAGAGGGGTTGATGCCTTGAGAGACTGAGCCCCCTCGAGGCCGTGACACCAGTGGCTTCTGGCTGCTGGCGGCCCTGAACACTTCAATCCTGAAATTTTTTAGTGACATGGCATCAATAGCAAGAGCCTTGCAGTCCCGCTTATACATTATCCAGGCATTTGTGAGGCTGACATCAATTGCAAATGCAAACAGCTGCATGTACCACCTCTTGGATTTCATAGGGGTACGGAAGAGATGGACCAGCATATCGCTCTTCTCAATTCCACTCAGGTTGACACTGTAGCTTTTGACGACAGCAGGACAACTTACTTCCTCCTTCCTCTTGGTGTCACTGCAGTAAAAGCAGACTGAAGACAGTGGCTGCACTCCCATGTCTGTTGAGAGCAGAGTAACAATCTTGTTGTCCTTCCACCTCAGGGCAAGGATCCCATCATCACTGGTGACATGGTCAAAGGTTCCACAAGGCATTGCCTTCATCTCCATCTCCTCGATGGACTGGAGAGGAACCATACCTATTCTGTTATCGCTAGCTGTCCCTGTGTACCTGCAGTTCCTGTCCTTTAGGTACCGCACCAGCTCCAGGCTGGTGAAGAAGTTACCTGCAAAGATGGCTGAGACGCTGGGGGTAGACATGGTCTTGGCTAGGGCAGCAACTATCTGACTAGGGGCATCCATGGCTTCTTGTTCAGGTGTTACGGGGACATCGTGGGCTTCCAGTGTAGTCTTCCCCTGGTACAGCACTATGTCGTGAATGAAGCCGTCCTGAGAGGCCCTGGCAAACAACTTAATGCCCCTTTTGTCCAGCTTGTTCTTGATGTACTGCCTTAGGCTGCCTGTCATTTTGTCTTTGTAGGAGACCATGATCTCATCCACAGACTGCTTGGGCGTCTGTGGCTCACTCCGGAATGCTCTACTCAGGAAGTTAAACAGTGGGCGGATCTTGAAGAATCGGTCAATGGTGCCACGGACCTGAGTGTTGTCGTTGAAGTGGACAATCCTGTTCATCAGCCTGAACCTCTTAGATGACATGAGGTTTGCGATTTGAGGGACCCGTGTGACTACTGCCCAGTAGTCATCAATGGAGGGCAGCTCAGCAATCCCCATGTAGATGAGGATTGCCACAAAGTGCATCATCTCCTCTTCCGTGGTGGTGAAGGTGGTATTGACATCCCTTTGGCTTGCATATAAGTTGGTTTGGTATGTTATGTGACTTATGACTTGGGGGCTGAAGTACCTCCTGAAATAATGGAATGGAGTCCCTACAAAGTCTGGGGGAAAGTGAAGGTACTCAGGCAGAGGTGGATTGTCCAGGTCAATCTTCTTCCATGTGGTTTCCCTGGCTGCTAACCTTCTCTTCTTGGTGGGTGTCATAGGATGTGGCACTGGCTGGTCTTGGTCCTCATCGTTACTTTCCATGTCATCGTCTTCCTCATCCTCAAGCACCTCCACTGCAGGCTGCAGGCGCTTCCTCTTGGCAGAGATACCCTCATCCCCTGGTTGTGGAGTGTACAGGTCATAGGTGGATGAGAAGAACTCGGGGTGTGGGTCTGGGTCTGCCATGTTGTCCTCTTCCTCCTCAGGGTCCTCGTCATCACTGATAGCCGGGTGGGCAGGCACAACAACAGTCCCCCTCTTTGCATAGAATAACCGAGCAGAAAGCTGCAAAAGAAATGCTAGTAAATGTTTGTGTCAGGCCCATTTTGATTAATTTGTGAAGGAAAACAATAACAGTGAAGTTATTTTCTATAGAAAATAAAGAGTCTTATAATGTGTTTTGTTTTTTTTTTTTACCAAAAAATATTTCAATGAAAAAGAAAAATTACAAATACTGAATTTATTGTAATTTTTAGAAAAAGTACAGCTCATGGTAAAAAATAAACACCAATATGAACTGGTTTAAGTATAAAGAAAGTTTATGTGACCAAAATAACCCTATTTCACTCAACACAGATCGATATGTTCTAAAAATGATTGCAATTTTTTTTTTTTGCATATTTCATCATTTATTGATCAAAATGTACATACACAGAGGGGTATTTTTCTCCGGGATTTAAAAAGGGATAGCTATCATTAACTACTACTCTGTTGTAGATACTATATATTATCTGTATTCTTATTCATTCTTTTTATGTTTGGGTTCATTTACAGCACGAATGAGAAAAAAAGGGTTTCATTTGTTTCCCTGATGACTGAAGCCACTTCCTCTTTATGTGGGTTGGCTCAGTCATCCCTGGAAAACTCTGATATTGATCAAATTTTAATGTAATAATTTTTCTTTAATTCGGCTGCTTGATGCAAAATTCCAATCCTGATGGTTTACATCCTATGTCACACTTTTCCACACAGTGTTTTTTATTCTTTCACAACATAAACCTGTGGAAAAACCACCAAATAAAATATTTTGTCACTTCTACCTCTGATACAAGAACATCGATTTCACATACAAAGGCTTTGATGTTGCTGCAGTATTCATCATCGTTATTTGAATAAAAAGGAGAAACATGCCATGTTTTCTCCTCATTTGCATAGTTCTTAATGGGAGGAAACAATATAATCCAAGTGGGATGTGCAGCTACGCTCAATTCCAAGTCAACTGGGATACGTCAAATAAATATGTGCAGGAACAGGAATATGCACAGATTCATGCATCTGAAATATTCAGGTCATCTGAACTTTCTAAGTTTTGGGCTTAACACCATCTTTCACTTTGAAAACTGCTCAGTCTTTTGGACATGAGGCCCCATCTCCCTTAATCCACCTGCTCTGATCTCTGAAACTATGGAACAGATCAGATCACATCCTGAATATTTAGGGTTGAATTTATGAACAGATCCATAGTGAAAAAAAATGTGGTCTGTCAGTCATCTTTAATGTCCAGGGTGGACTCTAGCACAGCATACATTTAATGTTAGTGCGTTAAACATACAAAAACAGCCTTTTATACAAAACAATCCCAAGGCAGATGAACTAGCATTATCTGCTTAGCAGTCAGTTTCTCTGCCTGTGCTTGACCGACTCTCTATATTTTGTAACGGATCGCTCATTTTTCCACCCAAATATGGAAAAGATTTGTTGCTCTGTGTCCAAAAGTGAAGTGTCCACTTCCCCGTGCAGTTCTCCTTGAACACCGGCCACTTTCCCCTGGATGTCTGTGTATTTGAGCTGCTCAGACCTGCTGTAACAGAGACCACCCGCCTCTCATCGTGCTGGTTCTGGCTCCTTTCTGAGTCTCAGAACCTTGGTGTTTTCTGGTGAACCCGCCCACATTCACACCACTTTAAGTAGAACCAAAGTGGGAGGATGTTACTGTCTTTCTCCTTTTTCTTCCTTTACTTCCTGCTCGCCTTCACAACCTAGAATATGATACGTCCACTGATGTCACAGTTCGCAAGGAAGAACTAACTTTTTTTGGTTCCAGTGAGAAAAGGCTTTTCAGGTACCGCATCAATTTTTTTTCCAGTGTGAACATGGCGGCTGGTTCTGGTTCGAAAACCGCAAAAACAAATCACAGATGATTGTGATGGAACAATGGAGTTAGAGAGAAAAGTCTGCAAGACAACAGTTATGCTGCTGTAATACATAAGAAATCTGTCTTCTATTTTTCTGTCTCCAGGACCTTTATCAAAACTGATGATGTCAGAGATTATCGACTGCTGTCTTTAATTATTTGGCCCAAGGGCCCGTTTAGTACCTTTTTCAGTACCATCCCTACTGATGAATCCTGGTATTGTTGTCTTAGAATATGCCTTTGCCATCAGAGACATTTCTTGGTGGAAAAACTGGTCATTCCTTATAAGGTAATCATCCGTTACCCTACAACGGTTAGGGTTTAAGAACTTGTTGCAGCTGAAACATATTACTCACTGTAGTTACATTTGCTTGGTTAATTTAAGAGGCAGTTTTTTGGCCAGGCAGTGTGTACTTAACAATTAGAAACTCACCTCAAACCATGAAGACGAAAAGTCCCGTTCCTCATCTTCGTGCTTGACTTCAACCTGCAGCTGTGTTTCCTATAATATAATAATTCATTAATGGAGACATTTTGATAATAATTGTAGCAGTGTTTAATGAAGCATCAGAATCCCATAAGAACTTTAGTGAGGGAATGACAAAAAGTTATAAAAACATAGTGGGAACATGTTAAAGTCACCTTTTTTATGTGTGGTTGTAACTCTGATATTTTATAGGAAGTAAGAAGATTGTAATGGAAACAGAAAATAGCTCATGATTCTAACTCTACCTCAGATTGTCATGATAGTTTAGGCAGATTTCTAAAGCCAAAGATCACGAAAAACTATCAACTTTTTACACTTTACTTTTCTTAGACTTTGATGCTAATTCCCCCTATAATCATTCTGAAATAGGGGCTCACCTGAAAGCCTGAAGAGTTTGTTTCCTCCTCATCCTCCTGCTTTACTTCAACTTTTAAGTCTGTTTCCTGAACACAAAATAATTCATTAGTGCTGATGTTTTCCTGGGATTTATACAGAAATACGTCTCACAATGTCATCGATCCTCACACAAACCTTTACTAACAACATAACCTACAAATGTCGCATCACAGCAAGAAGGTCGTGGGTGCGATTCCAACCCAGCGGATGTTCCATGGGTTCTCTCTGGGTACTTACATTCAAAATAAATTGTGAATGTGATTTGTTGTGCGTCTCTATACGCGATGAACTAGCGATACATCCAGAGTGTACCCCGCCTTCTCCTGAACTGAGGCTTTATCACCCTCTCGAGTGTAAAGCAGTTCAGAAAATGAATTAGCTTCCTACTTTATGTGCTTAAACACTAGAAACTATTACAAAAGTCTGTTTAGTAATAGTTCCTGTAATAAAGCATATTATTTACTTGGAAATGCTAAAAAAAAGTACATGCTCATTTTTTTTGGTAACTTTATGTATGAAAATTCTGGGTAAAAATTTTGGTTAAATAATGTTTTTCAGATGTAACTGTACAGTGAGTCTGTAATTTATCCATGGGAGCTGTAAATAAAGTTAAAGAATAAACTGCAGTTTTGTTTCATTTGTTAAGTATAAAAGATGTTCATACCATCAATGCTATGTGTTTATTTTCTGCTTTTTGTTTAATTTAGCAACCTCTTATTCAATCAGCTGAAGAAAATATATAGAACTCAAATTTGTTGAATCTTATTTGTTCTGTAACAGGTGATGGCCTTTTCCAGGTTTTGTTAATAGTTGTTTGATCTTAATCTCTTAAACCCCATTACATTGACTATTATCACATCTGAGATACAGTACGGTGCTGAGAGTTCCTATTTAATAACCATTCTCATAATATAAGAACTGAGGAAACAAAGATGGTGGTGAGCTATATGACTATAATTCTGAATTATGAGCCCACCTGATACATGGAATAAGTCCAGTCCGTTTCCTCTTCTTCCTGTTTTACTTCAGCACTCAGCTGTGTTTCCTGTGAATATATGATTAAATTAAGTATTTATGGTAATATTTTCATTAGACTTCATCAGTAAATAGCTTCTCACTATAAGATTCTTCTACACATAAATGTTTACTCCTGATGATAATCTGTATTTACCTAAACCAAGAATACTGTGGTGAGGGGTGACAGCGCAGTAGTATGAATGACTTGCTTTAAATATAAAGTAATTTGAACAGTTAGTCGAGGAATTCATTTGGCCAAGATCAGATTTTTATAGGTATTTTTAGATAAGAAGCTTTCTGTTTAAACACCCAGATTAGACTGTCATTAAAAAATCTGATTCACCTATTGAGCAATACTTGACCAGGATCCAAAAAAAGAGAGCATACTGGGAGACCAGAATCTGTTGCACCAATCCTGGTCTTCGAGGGCCGGTATCCTGCATGTTTTACATGTATCCCTCTCCAACACATCTGATTCAAATGATAAGCCTTTCATCAAGTTCCGCAGAAGCCTCACAACAACCGTCAGGTGTCCTGGAAGAGGGAACCATCTAAAACATGCAGAACACTGACCCTCAAGGACCAGGATTGGTGACCCCTGATCTAATGTATTTAGCGCACTGTATAGTATGAAAGAAAACACTGCGTATTAAACAAAAATGGGAAGCAGAACTTCAACTAGAAATAAGCATGGTCTGAGATAGCATTTCTTCACAAGTGCACAAAGTCACTTGTGCAAATTGTATGGAAAGAGTTCCAGTGGAAAATAGTTCAGATTCTTTCGAGCTCCACTAATCTGTTCCAAAATAGATCCCAGTCAAACAGGTGCATCCTGGAGGAAGTGTGAGCATGAGTCTGCAAACCACATATATGTATTTTGGAAGTGTCCCCTTTTAGACAATTTTTGGAGGGAGATATTTGATCTACTGGACAAAATATTTGCTTCTCAGCTGCCTAGGAACCCATTGCTTGCCATCCTTGAGGCCATCCCTGAAAAAAGGATGAGCAAAAAAAGACAAATCTACTGCATACATTCAGCTAGGAAAACAATAACTCTAAACTGGCTTTAAAAAGATCCCTCAACATTTCATACATGACAGAGAAATTTTCATTGTGGAAAAGATAACCTTTCTGTTGAGACTCCGAAACACACAATTTGTTGATTGACAGGCACCGTGGCTGGAGGTCTGTGGGTGAGGATTGGGGTTAGGTAAGGGTGGAAAACCCATAAAGTCTATCAACCTGTGCATCTGAGCCAGGAACTGTGAAAAGTGCTTCCTCTACATTGTCACTGTTGGCTTTGTTTTATGATCTGGCAGAATGTAGAAAACAAATGTAACAACTGGAACATGTATTTTTCTGTGGTGGTGTTAATCAAAAAAATAAAGTTGAAAAAACAAAACAAAACAAAGTAAAGCATCCCTTTATTCATACCCTATGTGTGCCAAAGCGGGGCATACATTCAGCAGTCGGTGTTACAGTTTTACTAATCTAACATCAAGGTAAATAACAAATAAGAAGGTTACCTGACACCATGAAGATGAACAGTCTGATTCCCCATCCTCCTGCTTTACGTTAACCTGCAGATGTGCTTCCTGTACACAAAATAACTCATTAAAAGACTTTTTTTTTCAAAAAACACTCTTTCTTTTTATAACAGAAGTCCAACATTTAGTCCATTATATAGACAAAAAAGGAGAACATTTCTGTTGTATTAGTAATGACAGTGTGTGTTTACACATCCCCAAGCCCTTCCGTCATGTGTGAAGTCTGTTCCTGTTAGGTAATTTGTCATTTTCTCTACAGGAAGAGTTGTAGACAATTTGGACAACCATCTGCTTACTCTCCATTTTGTGATGTTTCTATTACTCTTTTTGCCAATAATGACCTTAAATCTACAAATATCTTATCTTCAAATTACTTGGGCATAAACACAATTATTAATGGAGACAATCTGATGAATATGACCGAGTGCAGTGTTAAAAGAAACTGCAGGAGTGCAGTGCACAAATGATAAATAGTGGGAATATGCTTTAGTCACCTTTTGTGTTGAAGTCATGTTTTTGGTCAGACAGCCGGTGTTCTTCTACGACTTCAACAACAACACACCTGGAAGACAAATCCAGCACTAAGCTACTGACAGAAGAAGTAGTGACATATAATTCAGCCAATTGTAATCTGAATTACACCAGTACAACAAGTGTTCCCCCAGTTTTCACATGGTATGATGGCTTTTTTGTTAAATAAAGCTAGTGCAGAAGAGATGCATGTGAGCCTTTTCTTCTGGTATTTCTCTTCAGTGATGCAAACACTTGATGTTTATTATTTGTGTTGTGCTAAAGTCAAATCAATCATTCCCAGTTAGAAATGAAGGAACACTGTGGTCAGGTTCCAGAAAGGAGGCCATTTGGAGATCTACATGTAAAACCTTTACTTTAGAGGCTATACAGGGTAAACATACATTTTAAAGGTTAACTTCCTTCATTGAAAATGTAGTCTCTGTATTTGACCCATTCTCCAACACAGAAGGTACCTAGAATTAGCACATATTACAGATGAACCAAGGGAAACCTGCACAGTAAAACAAAAAGAAAACTGAGAATCCAACCAAGAACCTTCCAGCTGTGAAATATAAGTGCTAACAACTGCAACAAGACACTGCTTTCTTTTTATTTTCATTCTACGCTTGTAATCTGATATCCTGAACTCAAATGTCATATATCGTGAAAATTATAATTAATTTTGCCAAACCATCATTTTTCTACTTAAATAATACATCCTACCTCTGTCCATCACTTTCTGTCTTTGCTGCCAAAACCCTCATTCATAATGTCATCCCTTCCAGAGTCATCTATTCTAAAAAATTACTCTTTATGGTTCATCATCCAAGGATCTAAATACGCTCCAGTACATCCAGAACTAGAACCTATTAGCCTGCATCCATCCACTCCCATGTCCACATCACCCCTATCCTCTAAAAACCTCAAAAGCTCAAACTCCTCCTTCTTAATAATGAAGTCATCCATAACTAAAACCCTTACCATACCCTATCCTACATCATCACCACACTCCCTCCCATAGCCTCTAGCGCTCTGACTTGAGTCTTCTGTCTTCCTGTGGCTGTGGCTCAGTTGATAGAGCAGTCCAATGACCGAAGGGTCAGTGGTTCAAATCCTGCCTCTGACTGTCCACATGTTGAAGTGTCCTTAGGTGAGACAGTGAACCTTAAATGGCTCTCATTCGGGCCTGGCAGCAACTTGCAGCGCGGCAGCCGCCCACTGGCGTATGAGTGTGTGCATGAATGGGTAAAATGTGAGGCTTTGTAAAGCACTTTGGGCACCATAAAAGTGTGGAAAAGCACTATATAAGTACCAACCATTTACCACTTCACCATCAAAGCCCGAGTACTGAACCCAGGGAGGCCGAATCTTCTCCATAGCTGCCGCTTCTTTCTGGAACCTACTCCCACAACACATCTGTGATTGGTCTAATATGGCGTCATCATTCTGCAAAAGCCAACCAACCATAGTTGCTTTTAAACTGTGTTTGATGTTTGTGTGCAACATGGGATGTTCATGAGTGTGGCCAACATTGACTGTCTTTACTGTGATTGTTGTGACTGTCTTTTAACTTGCTCTATATTTACAGCAAATGATATTGTTATATAATATAATTAGAAAACATTATATATAATATTTTCTGATTATCCTATGTAGACTATCTATAAAATCAAAAACTATAATTATCATTATTTTTTATTATTGTTGTCTTAGTAAGATGCTTATCTAACTTTATTTTGGAAAACTATTTGTAGATGCAACTAAGTTGTCACTGGGAAAAAGTATAGAATAAAGTGGGGAAATCTATTCCTAGGCATTTATCATACATTTCAACATGTAATTGTGCCTTTCCTGTCATCCAGTAATATTTTCACTTTATAACTGTTAGGGGGAAAGGTTTTTGCTTTTTATAAGAATAATGACGATGGTTTAACTTTAAAAAAGGTTATTATGCTTTATTATTCTTGTAAGGACATAGTAATACTGAATGCATAGATCCTTTAAAAGGTGTCCAAAATATAAAATACTACTTTTACGTTTATTATCTCTATTTAAATGTGTACTTTAAGAAATTTGTTAAATACACGTGTCTCGTTCTGAAGACAAAGCCACTTAATAAATCATACAGATGTGAGGGGCAGCTAGCTTAACCACAGTAACTAGCCTGGTCAGTCATTTATTAACTTCTATACTGTGAACGTTCCGGTTGAGTTAGATTCCCAGGGTCGTTTCACACATCATGTGGCTGCCACAATTTCAACAACCACACTGTTAAACCACAGATAAAAGTTGTAGTATTAGTCCTAAATAAGATGGCAGCGATATGGCGAGTAGCTAACGGAACACGACAGCATAGTTTGCAGCGCGTGCGTAAACGTTAGCCTTCTTTGGTGATTGACTTCGGACACCGGTTCAACTACTTCAGTAACACTTTATAGAACAGATTTCAACAGATTCGAGCTTAAAAACTCACCTAAGTGTTACACCTTGGTGAAGTCAGACTGCTGTCCCTTAGTTACTCTTCCTCCGCCTGTTTCTTCTTCCTCTTTTTCGAATGCATTTCCGCCTGTGGCCGCTGTCCATGAGCTGAGGATCATGGGTATTGTAGTGTCTCTTCGTTGTTGCAGCAAGAGTGTAGCAAAAGCAGAGGGATTCAACTCCTACATGTTATTACAAAATTACTAGACCATCCAAGTCATCAAAAACAATGGTTCTGCAATAAAGTCATAACTCCTGTGTGTATCATGTGACTAAAACAGACAGAAAAGAAAACACAGAATGAATAAAAGCACTGTTTTTGTCAGTACAATGACTTAGATACTGATGTAAGAACTGAAGTGATTTGGGTTATTATCAAGAAGTTGGACCTTTAGTTGGACCAGGCATTAAAATGAACAAGAAATTGAAGAAAAAAAGGGGTGGTCTGGTAATTTTTTTCAGCGACTGTATACTGAAGTAAAAGTGAAAACGGTGCCTTTGGGGGTCATTTCTGTCAGATTAAACATAAAAAAAAAAAAATTAATAATGACATTGATAACAACTGCACCATATTGCCTAACAATAACTTCAATGTGTGAATCAAGTCAATTATACCTGTAATTACTGCTTTATATAGAAGCAAAGATGGGACAGTAACCATGTGCTAATACGTCATGACTGCAGCCTACATTAGTAGAGTTTTCATCAGTACTTTTCTGGACCTAAATGGGTTTCCTGAAATTTCTAGTAATTGAAAAAAATGTAAAAATATATATTAATAAAAAAAATATATGGTGAGTTTAGAGTCAATCACAATCCATAAAAGACACAAGAAACTGAGTCTGAAACTGAAGCACTGTGGTTCTGTTTATCTGTCAAATGTTCAAAGTGGTCGGTTTCAGATGCTGCAGCTCTTTCATAATTCAGTTTGAGTTATTGTTTGTTCAGTATTCATTTATAAACTGGACTGACTGTACATATCCTGACCAAGGAAAATCTAATTCTCCCTTTGTGCAGTAACCTACACCCGTTTTTTCTAACTCCGTCCACAATAATAGACATTATTTAGCCTGAATGTCATCAAAAATGAATGTTTATTTGCAACATAATATAGCAAAGTGTTACATGATCAAAACCAAATAAATTTTAGCCAAAAAAAAAAAAGTCTCCCTTTTGAATGTCTGGAGTCGCCAGAAATTTGTGACGTTAAAATGGGGTCAGAGACAAAAAATGTTGGAACCACTGGTCTAATTATTGAGTTTGTATATATTTGAAGTTAGGTTTAGGTTTGAGTGTGGCGCTGTTCTGCTTTAACAGATGTTTCTTCTTTCTTCATGCTGTATTAATTAATGAGTCAGTAATAATTTAGTCTTAGAAAATTTCACAGACAACGCAGGATAAAACCAGAAGGATTATGTGTGTTCTCATCAGACATATGTTAAACTTGAGTCACACAAAGGTGTAAATACATATTTTTACCACGGTGTATTTTTTTTTTTACAATAACATAATGAAGAGCAATGAACAGAACTGAACTCAAGCAAACTGGACAAGAGGAAAAAGATAAAAATCCAGGAACTCCCTTGGTTGGAAAAATTAGAAATTGTAAAAAGCAAACCTTGAAGAAGGTGCACGTCGGTCTGTTTTTAACTCCAGCCTGAATTAAATAATCTACACTCTACCAAACAGGTGTTTTTATTTTTTGTTCCCAAGTGTCATATAGAAGTGTATATAACTGTACATTTTGACTATCATCAGTCATTTTAATCATATTCATTTGGCCCTTAAAGATGCAGAACACAAGAAATCTGCTCAGTTGAATATGTAACACTGATTTATTTATTTACTTGAATTACTAAAAGGAAGGAATCTGACAAAAGAGCAATGGCATGTTATCCATCAAACCAGTCAGACAGTACTGAAGAGCTGAATACACAACAATTTAACAAAACACTATGAATAAGTAGATGAGGGGGAAAAATATTAACCAAATAATGAATTCATAACCTTACTATCTTACCATAGCAAGTTCACAGCTGTGCATTTGTGTAGAACATAATGTATTATAATGCAACAACTTCAATTTAATTCCATTCCAGATGGATGACA
The DNA here is from genome assembly GCA_029814465.1 of Ostorhinchus cyanosoma. Lineage (NCBI taxonomy): Eukaryota > Metazoa > Chordata > Actinopteri > Kurtiformes > Apogonidae > Ostorhinchus > Ostorhinchus cyanosoma. Next base: position 21,317 of record JAPTYQ010101500.1, read on the forward strand.
CATGGTTTTAGGATCATCATATACTCTTATATAGTGTGCAAAAAAAAAAAAAAAAAGGAAAAAAAGGTCACAAAGGGCTGAAAATATCCATGATCAAGCCTTCAATCCTAGTCCGATCAGGTTCATACTGAAAAAACAGGAAGATTCCTTTTCTTTTTTTGACAGATTAAAAAAACAGGATAAAACAGCTCACAAAACATGTCACAGCAAGATCATGTGACTCTTCTGAGGAAGACTACAGGTGTGGCCGAAACACGTACAGGTAAAAAAAATCTAAATTTCTTAATCTGTCTGTCAAAAAAGAGCAGTTGAACCAGTGCTGATTTAAGGTTTTTACAACTTTTTATTCTTACTCCAGACCTTGATCCATCTGGGAATCCTTCCTCTTTTTCCTGCCAAACAAAGGTTTGCTAACGCGTCATGATGTCATCCGAATTCTTTACACGACATATTTCCATAAATACATGCTAACATGACTCCCCCCCCCCCATCTGCTCATGCAACAATAAAATGCATCACACTGTTTTTGCACATGTACATACGTTTAAAAATGCTATTGCTATTACTAGAACATTTTCTTACATTAATAGTGAGCAGTTGATAACCTGAAAGTTGCAAGTTCAACCTTTCAAGGCTTTTTATGCCACTTCTGGATTACAAATGCATTTTTTCCCACAATTCACTTCTAAGGCAAAGCGTTCAACTGTAAATTTGTCACACAAACCCTTGTATTATTATGATGATGATTATTATGATTCCAATTTCCATTCAGAATAGTGATTGGTCAATTTATATTTTAAGGCTGTTCACTCGTTTGGGGTGTAAGAAAATGATGATGCATTCAAGTAATGCAATATCACTTTTTTGCAAAACTGTACAATACTGCACTGATTAGAAAAAATACTGTCAAGATTTTAATAATATTTTATATGCAGTCGTTTATTGTGTTGTTTAAACTCAGGCAGCTACATAATAGTGTTGTAATTTATCTTCAGCCAATTTAAACCGATGCAGGATCTAGTGTAAGGAGGCTAACATTAGCGTAACAGACTTAGCCGTCTGTTAACATTACACAGCAGTTACTGAATACTGAAAAGCACTTTATTTTCCACAATAAAGAAGGCAATCTGAAGATAAACATGAGCCTCATCCTTTGCAAAATGGTTCAAAACATTCTCACGTAACACGATTCTGAGAACAGTTTGCACGACACTGCTCTGACTGCAAAGCAAACAGCTAACATTAGACAAGTGTTCTGAAACATTTCACATATTTTCAGATGTAAAACTGGGGTAAAGAAATAAAGTGTCTGTCTGTATTAACTTGGCCATCAATGCTAACTGCTATTAACTTGGTTTGCTGTTTCTATGATGCTAATGCAAACCATGTGCCCACTAATATATATCACAGCACAACTGGTCTAAGCATCGAACCACAAAGTCAAGCCTGTATTTATTATATGAACAACCACAACAGATAATCTGAATCCACACTCACTTTTCTAGATTTCCACACAATTATCCAAATTAAAATTTTCTGAATAGTCATCCTTCTTTTATTTGTACATATGTACTCAGATATGTAGTTACATCAGTGTAAGTAATGAAGCAAAAAAAAAAAAACTGTTTACATTCTGTTGTTTTCCATAACAACCACCAAAGTACCCACGAATATAAGGGTTTGCTCCTTAACTTATTAGATTATAAAAATAGCTTATTATTAATAATAATAATAAATTTTATTTGTATAGTGCTTTTCATGGTACTCAAAAACACTCTACATACAGCAGAATAAAAACATTAATCAGGCGAACACTTAAACATTAAAAGCAAATAAAAAGTATTTAAATATTAAAAGCAATCTTAAATAAGTGAGTTTTTAAAAGGGATATAAAAGTGTTGAGGTCAGAACTGTCGGATGGAAGGAGGGAGGGAACTCCAAAGGGTCGGAGCAGTAACGGAAAAGGCTCCGTTCGCTCAGGTTTGGTGTTTGGTTTTAGGTGGTGGGGCGAGGAGGTGATCAGAGGAGCATCGGAGGCTGCGGGAGGGGGCGTGAGGCTGGAGTAGGTCTATGAGTGAGGGGGGTGAAACTGGTGAGGGAGGGGTTTATGGGTGAGGGGGAGGATCTTAAATGTTATGCGATGTTTGACAGAGTCAGCAGAGATGTGGGTGAGGAGGTGAGCGGCGGAGTTCTGTATGAGCTGGAGTTTATTGAGGAGTTTGGAGGATAAACCGTAGAGGAGGTTTGTAGTCGAGTCTGGAGGTGATAAAAACATGAATAAATGTTTCAGCTGGAGGGAGGGAGAGAGATGGATGAATACGGGCTGTTTTTAAGGTGAAAAAAGGACGTTTTGATGACCTGGTTGATGCTATTATTACTATTATATCCCATTGAAATATATCAATTTTCTGACAGTATCACATTATATTTCATTTTGAACACAGTTACCAGGTTCTAACCAATACACATCCCTATTACACATTCAGTTCAATGATGTTTCCTTTAATCATGTGGTTATGCTTCAGTTTTCAGTGATCTTCCTTTAGTAGCTGTTGCTCTTTGGCTCTTAGAGAAATCAGAACACATCTTTCCAGTTGAGCATCAGTAAAGCTGTGATCATACAAAGCTTCGTCATTGATGCAAAAGCGCATTTATTTGACTTATTTACATTGTTCACCTTTGCTCTTCCTCCTGTTCTTGGCTTCATCAACATGGAAAGTCTTAAATCAGGATACACTAACTGGACTAGGTCAAGCATTACTAAAACTGTTATCCTGGATTTCT
>JAPTYQ010102655.1:0-25747 GCA_029814465.1 Ostorhinchus cyanosoma
GGGACAGAAAGCACAGGGGAAGCAGAAGCTCCACGATGGTGCAGAGCCGTTGCAAGTTGACTAATTAAATTGTTTTGCTGCTCAAACATTCAAATGGCCGAGGAGATTAAGGGCATGAGCGGGAATGGGAGTGTATGTGTGTGTGTTGTGGGGGTGAGGAGGGGGCTGTGGGTTAATCTGTGTTCTGACCCAGTTGAACCTTCAAGTCGTGCACACACATACACACAATTCTACACAAAACAAAAAAAAAGCCCAAATCCTTTGTTTTGTCCCCTCAAAGGCAAGGAGTGATCCTTAGATTTCTTTTCTTCCCCATAGGGAAGAACGGTGCATTTGCTCCTGAAGAGAATTCAAGATGACCACAAACACATTCCTGTGGTTTAATACACAACCATTCGATTGAAAGTGAGTGCTCTGTCCGTAACCTTGACAACAAGAAAATGACCAGTGGCTTTAAAATGGAACAGGACAATGAAATACAATGATTTACTTAAAGATAACATTGTTAAACTGATCCAAATGACCATCCAATCCACATTTTTATACCTTTTCAGAGGCTTTACCAGTCTTAATCCTCCAGATCCTACTTGATTTGATGATCACATTCTATATATGGTTGGGTGCATCTTCATTTTAAACCGACTTTTCCTGATTTTCATTTAATTTGCTGAGCTGCTACTGACGTTCATTGTGGTCTTTTTCAAAGTCAGCATGATTTTCCTGGCTGGGGTGTGATGCACTGGATGACAACCTGTCTACTCCTGTATTATATTGCTTGGATCATCACTTCCTCTATTTTCACTTAAATCTCACCAGGACCCCAGTGGTTTTAGTGTCTTAACAGCCTTAAAAGAAAACTGGTAAATCTTGTGGTGTGTATATATTTTTTTTATCCATTTTAATCACTCGGGCTTGATTTTTCAAACATTGTACAGCAGAAGTGTTTTAAGTGTTAAAACTCACATATGACACCTGAGCAATTAAGCAAAACCTCAGGTTTCCCAAATCATTTGTGCATCAGACACAATTGTTGATCTGGTCTTCTCTTTAAAACTATCTCCTGATTCATCTCAGTCTGCTATGAAATGGCAACAAATATAATGCATGTTCCCATGGTCCAACCTCATAAGGGGAGGGAGGCCTTACAGAAGATACCCTAAACTCTATGACCCAAACTCTCCATGTGCCCATCATTCAGGTCCAGGTGGTAAACAGGGCTCATATCTCAAAAGCCAAACTGTCCTATCTGTATGATGAGGTGAGTCCCTATTGTTACAGATGTAAATGAGCTGAAGACACTATTCACAGGGGCTGGTCAGACCCAGGCCTTAAAAAGGTACTGGACAGAGGTTTGTCACACCTTATCTGAGATATTAAGTGTCAAACTGGAACCAAATCCTCTGGGTGCTGTGTTCAGGGGTCACTGGAGAGGAGATGCAATTAACTGTGGAAAAACAACGTACTTTATCCTTTGTTTCCCCTGTGGGTCAATGAGTTGTCCTGTTCAGGTGGAAGGACGCTACCCTGGCCTCTCAGACCCACTGGGCAGAGGACATCATGTTCTGTTTACAACTCCAGAAATTCAGAAACTCATCACCAAATTCAAATGGGAAATATGAGGAAATAAGCAGCCATGACTTCAATACATACACAAATACGTAAATGTGTTTGTGATATTTCCTTTCTCTTTCTTAGGTTCCCTTTTAGAATCAGTTCAGGGGCCACAGCTGAATTAGCCCTGTTGGCTAAATCTGGATCATTTATAACTTTTTGTGTTTCTTCTGATTGATGAATACTGTCCTCACTTGGGCTGTTGGGATTATTAGTGTGTGTTTAAATACATGTATGTGTATATGAAGGTATATTTTGTTTTCTACCAAAAAATTCAAAAGATTTCTTTTAAATTAATTTTATTCTTTTATCTTATGAATGAGGTCTAAGGATAAACACTTTCTATCTTGTCTATCACATTTCATACACTCAGGTTAGATGAAATTCTTCAGCACTGCCACTATTTATTTATTTTAAGGATTTGCTAAGTGTTGAGTTGAAGGGTCTAGATGTTAAAAAAATGATCCACAAATTTCTGTCTAGTCCAACACCAACAGAGGAATAACTGGGTGATATAATACTGCACCTGAAAAACAAAGTGAGCACAGATTAAAGCCTTCCTCTCTGCCTCCATCTTTCAGTCTGTGAACTGGGGAGGGTATTATAGTCTAAACACTTTTTCTACTCTCAGTGCTGAAAGATTAGACTGGTTATCCCATTAAAGTTGGTAAAATGCCATTCTTGTGTCTTTAAGCTCTCGTATAGGAGGTCAAGATGAGTCTGCCTGCGCTTACAAGGCGGGCACGGATGTAATCTGCCCAAAGTTACAATAATTAATGTTAAGCTTCTTCAGCAATACGTTTGTGAAAGAACTGGCCCTGATAATATACTTAAAGCTGCACTGGCTGTTTGTGTTGCCACAACGAGACAAGGCAAGGCTTGATATGCGTGTGTGTGCATGTGTGAGTGAGTCCCAATGCCACTCACGCAGCCCAGTTTAAATCTTTAGTCAAACTATAAGCTGATGCTGCTACAATGCTGGATTAGGACGGCAGGCATGGGAAGAAAAGAGCAAGAGGGGGCTGCTCACTTGATGTTAAAGAAATATAAACATAGCATTGTTGTACAGAACAACCCACAATGGTGCTTGGTATGAATATCACTGGGACTGCAATAGAAAGTGGATAAAGACGAGCCCGAAATGTGTTAATATTGGTCAAAATTTCCAATTAATGTTGATAAATGTATATACTGTTTACATTTTAAGTCACATGACAATATTACAGTTCAATTCATTCTTCATAACATCATATAAAATTCTAACTAATTTATTAGTTACTAATACAGCCTGCAGCCTGCAGGCCTTCATTTTGAGCCACAGGTTGATGTTTAAGCCGTGCATACTTGCAAGCTTCAAGCAACTTGCTCCAGTGTGAAGGCATTGAAGGTCTGTCCCTTTCGGAGATACTGAGGGGGATAGGCTGCATGTGTAAAGTACATTAAGCTCTTGCTGGATCCCTCCTTGTGCCATTCTCCTCTCGTCGACTTCCAGACACAAAGGCAGATTAAAGAAGCGTGCGCCATAAAAACCCTGTGTCAATCTTATCGGTCTCGAGTGCAATTTTTAAACATATGTTAATCTGGGCGAGCTAAAACTCATTCTCTCCTCTCTCTCTGCTTGTTTATCTCTTATCAAATGCGCAGTAGGTGAGGGGCAGCTTTGCAGTGCAGCTAAGTGCCATTATTTGGATAATTGCGTCCATTGTTGCAGGTTATATAGCTATTTGAAATGGGAGGTGTGTGTAAATAGGTGCAGGGGCCAGGTAGGGGGTGGTGGAGATATATTCAAAGAGGGGCTAAGGGATTTTCTGCGAAGGCTACATGACGCATTTCAATGCTCCATCATACATACAGCTGAAATTTCAATAACAGCTCTTTGATATATTTTTCTCTGCAACAATAACTTTAGAAAAACAACAATGCCAAGGACAGGAGACTTACATCAATTTGTGCAAACAGCCCGACAATGGAGAATACTAATACTGATGTAGCACAATAAAATACACACTAATGATGACATCAAGACTCTGTGAGCTGACAGCCATTTTAGATTCTGGGAGCAGAGACGTCACTTGGGACAAATTTGCTGTTAAAACTACTGCTAAAAAGGTGGTCCAATCCTCTGTAATGTTCCATACCGATGCCAAACAATAAAGTCCTTTAAAATAATTAAGGTAACTTGATTATGTAGTGAAAACAATTACACTAATGCAGAAAAAGGTGATTAATAGTAAATATACAGTTCACTGTTTGAGCCGATGTTCTGTACTAATCAATACTCTGCTGTAAATACTTGGTTTGCCATAGGAAGTGTACGATCTCCTAATGTTGCTCATGTGAAGGACAGTGCTCCCAGTGGTGCAAGAATAACAAGTTCATTAGTCGAGGGGGGGTGCCGCAGGAATTCAAATCCCCCCTCCCGACTTGGGCTTGGCCTCTGATTGGCTGGCTGCGTCGGCATGGCGAGACTCATTAGAGCCCAGCAGTAATTAAGAGTTGTTAGAAAGTGAATTCTCCAACCGCAGATTAGAAAATTAAACTATTTACTGATTACATATTAATAGAAGACAACAATGGCGCTTGCCATAAGCTTGGAAGGCAACCAAGGAATAAATCTGTGTACTTAATTACCATAAACAATGGGGGCATAGAAATGGAGTTTTATGCACACTCCCTCCTGTAATGTGTCTGATATCAGAAGACACTTGACAATTCTTGTTCAATTATCTCTATTATTTAATGTGCTGTGAACTGCCTCTGAGTAAATAAATTAACCACCCCAATTACTTTGGATTCATCTGGGGAGGGCCGTGGCGTAATAGAAAATGCCGCAGAAAGCTGCATTGTGCCCAAACCAGGAGAGAGAGGGGGAAGGAGAGGAGATGTGTGGAAAAAAAAAAGAGGGAGCAGGGGTGAGAGAACAGAAAGAGCGATGGAGATTTGGAAGGATAAAAGGCAAGGAGTAAATAAACAGTCATTCAGACGAGGTTGAAAAAGAAAGTGAGAAAAAGAAGAGACAGACATAACAAGGAAGGTGATAAAAAAAACAGGATGATTATTGGTTGAAAGGACAAAAACTGAGGATCAAAGGCTTGTATCAATAGCGGTGATTACAACATACGTGCACAGGCAGAATGATTTAAAATACGGGAAATATGGAAAAGAACAAGAGAGCCACAAAGTACAACTGATAAAAAAAAAAAAGAGGGAAAGACTGAGGAGCAGCGGAGCACAGTGGATCTTCCCAGGCTTTCTGAGAGATGAGCATTAAGTCATGGGTCAGTCGGCCTGTCCGTTCACATCTGCCCATCGCTCCTGCAGCTCTGTGCACTGCCACGGCACCGCTGCACACTGAGCTCACCCAAACCCACCTTAACAGGTTTAAATCATATGACCATATGCACCTCTGTGAACCACTCTGCACATCCACAGTCCACAAGTGCCTCAACAGAGCTCTGGATATGAACTGTACAAACAGCCTTACAGATAGAGGAACAGATGAACTGTTTATGCTAATTAATCTGTTATTTTACTTATATATCACAATAGATAAAAATAGGTTGTTTTTCTTAATACAAAAGTTTACAAACAACACCTTACTCTGTAATTATGTAGAAGTAATCTCACTTACTACATTTGATTACTTGCCTAAAAATGGAAAAATAAAGATCTAAAACATACAACTAAACTGACACTGCACATGAATGCTTCATAAACAGAGTTGAATTTTTTTTGCCTAAAAGGTGTTTTGTCTAAAAACGGGATCATCCATCTTGGTTTGGTCAAGTGTTTTCATCAAACAAAACAGGATGAAACTCCTTTTGTAACCGTAATTGAGATGAATATTTGTTTCATAGTACGACTATGTTAATTATGTAATATAATTACATAATGCTGCCTCTACTTCTCTGTGATGGAATAACTTTTTGCCAGGCCTCATTTTTTGTACACATTTTTTCTGCTTAATTATCTATACATGACTTATGTGATTGTCCCTTATTTAGAATATTGGTTGTTTGCAATAGATTATGATTGTTCCAGAATTTACTGAATTACTTTCTGCCTTTCTCCTCAGCTACTGAAGATTTGTTCATATTTGGAATAGAAACGCACATTCTACTTTCATAACATAAAGTACAGAAAAAAGTGTTAATTGGATGCCTATTATCTAGACATTTCTATGGATAACAATCATGTGGGTTATACAGACTTACATATATTGCACAGTCTTGAGAGGGACACATGAGCAAAAGTTGCTGCAGTGGGACTGCTCCATGAGTCCCAGTATAAGTTAATATATAAAAGAGTGTTTTGGTTGGTAGGAAACATGTTTCTTACCGCTTACATAAAAATAATAATTTTATTTATAAAGCACTTTTCATTCAGCAGAATCTCAAAGTGCTACATACAAATGTCAGTACTGTGTGCATTAACGTAACTCCACTATAAGTTATGATGAGTTACAGATACTGACAACATACTGTGTTGAACTTCAGTTGAACTAATTTTTAGCAAAACCATCATGACAAATTAGTCCTAGTGTCCAAGAAAAACACTGTCTGTGACTTTACACATCTCTAAAGTAATTTCTCACTCATGTTCCTTTACAAAGTGACACCAGTCAGGATCAATACCAAATGTTTTACTTCCAGCCAATCAACTGCAACTTCAATCAGACGTTCATGGTTCAAAGAAAAAATATCTATCATCTATGACAGCGTATAGAAAGGTGACCCGAGTTTCTGAGGTGATAAAGGTTAGTGTAGTGACCAGCTGTCACGGGCACATCTCGCTCTGATGCCTCCAGCCCTGGGCCTAAAGGTAGAATCCATAACCTATTGGAAGAGTCTCAGGGATAAGTGCTGCAAAATGAGATATGAAATGCACTTTAAAAAGGAAGTGAGCACACTGCTCAGTGTCATGGGCCACATTTTTCAGCTCACTGGAATTCAACAACATTGTGATTATATTAAAAATAATCAAATCTGAGGACCAAAATGATCACAAATGACATTTTCATCTGCGGAGATGACATAGCTCCATCAAACAACTCTAATACATGAAGGAGTTTGGCCCCTTATTTATTTACTCTAACTCTAATACCCAGTCGTCCTCATGATGACATTCTCTCTTTTTCATTTCATACTAGAGTTAAAAAACGGACGAAAAGAAACCAAGGTGAATTTCTCTCCGTGATATGCTTTTATTATTTTGCCCTCCCTTTCACTGTTGTCCCCCTCTTGCTTTTTGTGTGAATCACATTTTTCAGGAGGGGACCGCAGGTATATATTTATATAACTATATAAAGAGAAATCTTTATGGCTGAAGGTGTTTGGAAGTAAATAACCTGGCGTCTTGCTGGCTAGCGGCTGCTTTATCAGTGGGTGAAGAAGGAGAAGGAAAAACAGCCCTTCAGATTGACACAATGGCATGCGCTCCGACAGGGGAAGAGGGCACAGAGGCAGGGAGGGAGGTGAAAAGGAGGAAAGCGAACACAACAAACAGAGAAGAGATAGGCTCAATATCAGCACCCAAATGGGATGGAGAAGGTGAGCACAAATCAAACCGACCCAGTTTCCTTTTCTACAGAAACCCTCCTGTATCCTTCCCTCTGTTGCTTTTTTTAGGATTTGGGGGCTAAATCCTCCAAGTTACGAGCTGATATATCAGAAAGAGCACGAGAGCGGATAAATATTACTACAGGAAGTACTGTACTTCATATGTTCAGAACATTTGCAAACATCAAAATTTTACATTTTCACACCATGTTTTTTTCCCCAGCATCATTCTTGTGTGAGAAATGGGATGGTGTAGTATCACAAATGGGATGCTATTCTCCAATTTCAGTTAGGGACTTAACGGAGCCAAGGCCCCTCTTTTGGCTCGGCACACTGTCTCATGTCTTAACAAGGCTTTACCCCCGGCCAAATCTTAAATAAAAACCTTCCGAATTCAGCTCCGTCGCCAAACCAGATTGCACTTTGTATGCGCGGGTGTGTAAGCATTTGTGTGTGTCTGTCGTGGATTTGTGAACTGTGTCAGTGCTCATGTTGTGTTGCCTCGTGTATTTTTTTTTTTTTTTAACATTTCTTTGCCTCTCCCTCTCTTCTCCCTTTAACTCACCCCCGTCTTTCCTTATACAGCATATCAATGAAGGCCAGATATGTACTAGGGGAAGGAGGGTGTATGTGTGTGTATCCGTGCATGGCTGAGCGCACTGTTCAATAGTGTGGAGGCTGGCTGGCTGGGGCCGTGGCTGGCAAACGGCTGCAGCGGAGACTTCGGCTGGGGCTCCGCTATCGCACCCAGTTATCGTTTCCCCCATGAAGGGCTCCCTTATCACCCCAGCCCAGAGAGGTCTCCCTTCTTCTCCCATCCCCGAGACACATTCCCCCTTTCCCTCCCTCCTCACCCCTCCCTCTCCCTCCCTTCTCCACCTCCTTTCCCTCCTTCACACCCCCCATCCCCTCCTTTCATATCCACCCAGCGCTCTGTCGCGCAACATTCAACTGAGAGGGAGGGAGAGGGGGGGCCTTCAAAGATTCTCTCTCACAAACACACACATAAATACACACACAAACTCCCCGAGTGTGCATGCGTGTGTACGTGCGTGCGTACGCTCAATTTGCCAAAACAGTTTTTCCAGTGTAATTGGGCTTGGGGTACCTGTGTCCATGAGATAGCGCAGCCTCTTCTCCACGCGAGCTGCTCGGGCGTCTATGTGCCTCTGCTCGCTCTCCAGCGCAGACAGCTCCCCAACCACATACTGACTGGTGTCTTTGAACGCCTTCTGTCAACCAGAGAGAGAGAGAGAACGACAGAGAGATGGTGAGAGAGAATTGGTATGAGAGAACAGGAAAAGTGGTGCGATACAGCATTAAACACAGACAGAAAAAGGGGATGGGAGAAAAGAGGGATGAGAGAGAATGGGATAGAATAGAGAAATACAGAGATGGAACGAAGAAAAGAAGAAGGGACAAAAACAGGAGAAAGGACGTGAAAGAAAAAGATACTGGAACAGAGGATATAAAGCAAAGGCGAAAAGAGACAAAAATGGTTTTAGAAATTATGAATAGACGTGGAGAGCGTCCACAAATCATCTTCACACACCTTAAAAGGCAATTTTACCTAAAAGTGTAGAATTTCACAAGAGAAAATGACTGCAGCTAATGACTAACTGTTGCTGCCTCTGAGCTTTGTTTAGTATTTCTGAATTACACCTTCAGAACATTGTAAATGCAAGAGTGATTGGTTGTTTGTCTTTATATGTCAGCTCTGCGATGAATCTTCAAAACCATTTCTTAGTGAGGAATGATCAACTTTGTATAAACTAAAACAGTACTGTAAGTACAGGTAACAATGAAGACAGAACTCAGTAATGCAAAATGTAAGTGTTTTTTTTTTTTCCGCTCAAGGAGTTTTTCTAAGTAACTGGCATTACACTGTTTGCACACATAACACTGTTGTTGATTAAAAACATTAAACAAAGGGGCAAATTTCCTAAACCATAATGTACAATGCTGTCAAACATAGCACCTCTTACTTCTCCATTCATTAATAAAACTCAATGATAGAAGGTAAAGGAAAAGTCTTAGAAATAGATTACATAAGATAAATGAAATGACACAGGCCACTTAAACAGTCTCCAAACATGTCTGTAGAAATTCACACAATGAATCTACTACCACAGATGCACAGTTTCTGTTTTTATTATTCCTTTTTTTTTTTTACTTACAGCTGACACCACTTACATCAACTTGCATCAAAAACTCAAAATGATAAATTTAAAATATTCCTATTTTAAAGTAATATTGATGTGCTAGAGGAAACAATGGGATTAGTGAGCGCTTGCAAATGTAAGGAGAAAAAGTCCAGTTGATTTCCTTATGAAGCAACAGGATTAATATCAGGACTAATAATATTGTAGCTTTACCAACTTGTACTTTGCTTATTTAGAAAAAAATACATTTTTCAAATGGATTTAGAGTAGAAATGTTTGTTGGGATACATATTTTCGCAGTCTTGTATTAAACTACCTGCAGGTGAAATGTCTCCCTTAAACTAAACCTTAGATTCAGCTCTTCTTACCCTCCCACATGCACTCAGCCATTTCAGATAAGTTTTTTCCAACACAGACCACTCACTCCATAACTATACATATTTAATAGACACATCCACACACATATACACACAAACCAATCACCCTATAACCATATGCACTTATTACACAGTGCATTCCTGACCCCTCTTCACCTCTGTCTCCTGGCTGTTTGCTATTCTCCTGAGAAAGTCCTCTGAGTGAGGAAAATGTTTATTCAAATTCACTACTGAGGATGCATCCGAAAAAATATCTCAATTTTATTGCTGATGCACTTCATTTTTCTTAATGGGAAGGAGAAGTAGTGAGCAGGGGAGAGAGAGAGGGAGGAAAAGAGAGAGAAAGAGGGAAAGTTTTTTTTTTTCATTCCACCCAGGCCAGCACTTTTTCCTGTACTCTTTCAGCCGTTTGAGTGTGTGCATCTGTGTGCTTCTGTGCACGTGTGTTTTCATCAATGTGTGTGGTTGCTGATTCCCAGCTCTCTTCCACCCCTCCCTCCTCCTTGCGCGCTCTCGCTCTATCACCATATTTTTCCTTGGCAAATCAATTTTACACATGATCAGCCCACTCCCCTTGCCGCGCTCGGCCCAGCCGTAATTAAGAGGAGGGAAATTACCATATATATTATATTAATGCAAACATCATTCAGCAGGTAATTCTTGGCTGATCGGGATAATGGAAAGGTTGAACACCCATTAACCCTGGGGCCCAGGCACAAGGAGGAGGAGGAGGGTGTGTGTGTTTGTGTGTGTGCGCGCGTGTCATGGGACTGGGGTGGAAGGCGTAAGGTTGAGGGTGGGAGAGGGCTGCATGGAAAGAGAGATTCACCCCGTGGTCTCCAGTGGTTCACACTCAATGAAATAATAGCATTCTTCTAGACAAACGCTTTGTATGCACAAGTTTAAACACAAACTAGGAAGAGACAGAGAGAGTGTGTGAGTGTGTGTGTGTGTGTGTACACTTGAAAGGCAATCAGGCACACAACTCTTCACACACTCTAAATGGCAGAGCTGCTGATATCTACCATTGTCATAATTAAAACGGCAGTCTGTTAGATCAATACTTAGATGTCTCTGTTGAGAAGAGAGGACAGTAAAGTGAAAGGGAAGTTGAGTGTGTGTGTGTGTGTGTGTATGTGTGTGTGTGTGTGTGTGTGTGTGTGTGGTTAGGGGACAAGGTGAAGAGAAGGAGCAAATGTAAAGATAGAGGGAGGAGGGAGAAGAGGAGCCTTGACAGATTTATCTAATAGAAGACAGGGGAAACAGCTGAGTAATAGGAAATTTTCAAAGGTCAAGTAGGAACAATTATGATGTACGAGTCTTAATCTGATCATGTCTAGGGGATCGAGAACTGGTTCTGGTTGAGAACTGAACAAGTCCTTTCATCAAGGCCAGGACTACTTACAGGATCTACACGCAACAACTGTATATTCTGGTACCGGTGAACCCCTAGAATGTGTCCTAGTAAATAACTGTAATGTTGAGTTCATGTGCTGGCAGGGCGGTGCATTTCTCTGTCTGTGACTTTATGACTGAGACTAAAACACCATTATCTATTCCAACTAAGGAACACTACAAGGGTACAGTTTTTTTCATGGTTCAGATAACAACAGTGTTCATGTGTTCTTAAATAAGTGCAGAAAATGACACTCTTGATACCTGGCTGAAAATATCACTCATTCAAAACTGATCACAGGCCTGTGCAGGTTTTATTTGATGATTTTAAGACATATAGATGCATATGTGGATGACGGGTGCAGATATACTTTATAGACATAATACATTGTGGGCCTACTATTTTGGAATTCGTAAGTGAATTGATAAGGATTCAGACCGATAAGACAAATCAATAATTATTTTTAGTAAGCTCGTCCAAATATCCCATCCCTAATCACTTATTCGTTTTCAGCTTAGATCCATCTTTCTAAGGTTAGATGCTCCTGACATAGTACCTCAGCAGACGTTTTATACAGAAAAGGAGCCGACTGACCAGGTTATATTTGACCTCTAAACTAACTCACACTGGGTTTTTGGCCATTTTCAATCACGTTATGTGAATTTTAAAAGGCAGGAGGGAAAATATACAACTGGCAAACAAATCAACTGCTGAACCACAGAAAGAGAATAACACACCTCCTCTTCAAATGGCCTGCGAATATCGATATCTGTCGGTGATCCCCGCTCATCTGCAGCCTTCTTCATATCCTCAGGAATAGATTTTTGTCTCTTCACCTCTGGAAGAACATGACAGAAAGCGAGAAAGGAAAAAAAAAAAAAAAACAGGTGCAAATGTAAACACTGGTTTCATTGAACATTTACAGGCATGCACATATGTAGGAGTGATCACTTTACAAAAATACTGTATGCACTTGTTTTGGATACTTGAGTAGCAGTGACGTACAGCTGCTAATGTCAGGGCAAGACTACGCCAAAGTCTTGCCAACCCAACAAAAGCAGCACAAAGTCAGCTTTTGTATCAAGAGGGAACAAACTTGTTCTGTAAAGTTTATGCCAAGTACCACAAATTAAAGAGTGGTGTTTTTCATTAGTCGGACTAATGTTCTACAACTGCTTCTGTTGTCATTACTATTATTTGTGAAAAGTTGATCTCCAGTTCAGTGGATTCTGTTCTCATTTTTCTTTTGAAAAAGCCAAAGGGAAGCCACTGCTATTTTCCTTGTCTGTCTTTTCATGTTTCATTCATCAGTAAACAGGACACATGTACAATGTTTGACATTTATGTAAAGTAATTTACAGATAGGTTAAGTTTCCATTTACAGACTATCTAACTTGAGAGCTTCAATGATAATGTGTCATTTTTAGAATAAATGGTAAATCTTCATCCAGGATCTATGTGAATATATACTTGGTGATTAGTCACAGATACATCAAGATTTGATACAGAATTATTAATCTAATTTAAACCTTTTTGATTTGCTATTTTTCACCTGTGGCATATATTTCAATATGTCTTGATTGTGTGGTGGTAAGTTTTAAGTTAGAAAACATCATTTCTTCCTAAAGCACAAACTGGGTCCTGTTTTTTGTCTGATGAGGGTCACACCCAAAGAAGCTGAAGAGGAAGCCTAGGGCTAAAAAGTATTTGTGTTCTTTTTTGTTGCCAAGCAGTATTACACATATTTGTAAAAGAACTGCGAGTTCTGACAGCTTCATTTACAGTTTTTGTGAGCTTCTGGGTTGGCTTGCATCCCACCACCAGGTTTGGTTTTTAGTTTACATTTATCTCAATGGTTTTAGAAGTTTCAGCAGCTCCAAAGTGTGCACTGTGCTTGAGCCACAGTTCAGTATATGTGATGTGTACGTAAATATCCTCCTTTGGTAAACACAGTATATATACATATTTACTATGTTGCCTCTCACCTGGTCGGCTCTCCACATACTGGCTGAATGACTTAAGCTGTGTTTTCCTGACTGCAGAGTCCTTGTTAAAGACGACCGGGCTACGCAACCTTTCCGTCGCCCTGCGCAGCCGCTCCGCTCGCAACTCGTCTGCGTTATTCTGTCAGGTACAGAAAAACATACCTTCAATAAGAACATTTAAACAGGTCTTAAAATATCTTACTCTGTGATGCAGCATCGTATTTTATTACATCCGTGTTTAATTGTTGTAAAACAGCAGCTAAAATTCACAGGAAACATGACAGCCAATTGTGCCATACAAACATAAAATGGTATTTATTTTATTTGCTACCTAACAGAGAATATACTGCATAAGAAGTTTTGATGTTTGGGTTTTCATAACATTCTTAAAAACTTTATGCCCAATGATTTACAAGGCAGGATAAAAGCATCACCTGATAAATACGTGTGAGGAGGATTCAAGTCAAACAGTGGTTGGTGTAAAACATCATATCAAACGGTAAAGACTCAGAGTAGTTAGTAAGCTTCAGATTATTGGCTTTATAAAACAATGTGAGCAATTACTGTGGTGGCACTCTCCACATCTCTTCTGTTACTGTCAGCCTTTAACAGCCACTTAGATCAACTCTCATTTATTAGGCAGCCGGTCTGGGATTTCACAGCTGCTCTGTGATAATTGTGACCAAACACACACAGCACAGATGTACACGGCTCTCTGACTCTTTCACAAACCCACATTAGAGAACATGTAAACATGTGTGCGCAAACACACCTACTGACAGGCCATGAGATAAATCTGGTAGAAGTTGATATGTTCGCTGCATTGTGGTTCGACTGTTTGTGTCGAACACACACACACAAACATAAACACTCACTCGTTTTCTCCTTCACTCATGAGAGAGACAAAAAGGAGGCAATTAACTTGACTTTCAACAAAACCCCGAGCCAGAAAATATATTCAGATTATGCAAAACGCAAAAAAGCACTATTGTTTTCAAAGTGAACATGTGTTAAAAAGCTGCACGCTTGCTTCTCCCGCTATCAAAAACGGCATGCAGAAATGCTTTATTACCAGGCCTCCAAATATGCCAAGCCGAGTGGAAAAGAAACCGACTTGGGCTAAGATTGACATTGTGGGAACATTAATAAGACGGCGAAACGTGTAATAAAGTCGACAATTAGGGCAAACATGTTCCACTGCTTGAGACGGAGGGAGATAATCAAGCAGGGTGTGCAGAGCGAGGATGACTAATAGAGACAGTGTGGGCGGGGAACAAGCTGCAAACAGGGAGTTATTAGTTTAGCTTTAGATTATTGACTTTCAAAAACGATGTTGGCAATTAGTCTATCCTCCCCTTCCTGTCATCTTCAAACCAGCACTCCAAATCCAAATTTATTTATGTAGTGCAATATAGAAAACGGCCAATTAATCACTTCAGCCTATAAGGCCAGAGAGTGTATTTGAGAATATAAGGGGTAACACCAAAACAGTCCTCAGGGACAGGAAATGAAAGGGAAATACAGTCTATACTTTACTTTCTTGCAAAAAAAGTGAGTGTAAAGTTCCAATTATATAGCATTCCCAGGTAATAATGACTGAAGAACATGAATACTAAAAAGTCATTTAATGTCATGGGCTGCTTTTAGGTCATATTGGCTGTTGCTTCATGTCATAGATCATCCAATAGTTTTACAATGTCCATGTAAAGAAAACTGATAATATTACAGGAGATTGTTTTTTTTTTATTATTATTCTAATCTGCCAAAAAAAAACAAAAGAAAAATTGTTTGGGACTGAATGCCTACTTTGCGCACAAAGACAGAAAATACAAATACTTACGCCATCAAAAAACAGCAAATTTCAATAATATTTCATATGTTTGTTTCCGGTACATGTTCAGCATTCAATGATAATTGGATGTCAAAGGATTTATTGGATTAATGTTGCTGTCCTTGTCATATTTTTGCAAGGGGGATTTAGATTTTGTTCTTTATTTATTGTTTTATAGTGTGCTGACTGGTAAAAACCGCAAACCCTTGCAACATCTACAAGGAAGTGTTGGTTTAGCCCAAAAAGAGCAAATCCCAAGGGAGACTGATTAGCACACTGAATCCGTCTACCCAATTATTACTTGTTCTGTTCTGAATCTGACATATTCACTTAACCCCTACCAGAGGATAAACTGTTAAACCACTGCAATGTTACTTCTTACAGGAAAAAGCCATATGATGTTACAGTGACCAAAGATAGCACCTTGTGTACCACATTAAAATTATGGGTGTCATAAGTGCCCGAGGAGTGGGGTGCTCTTACTCTCATCCCACACATACACACCAGAACACCTGCCCACTTGGCTACCCCTCTGTCCCCCCTCTATGCTCTGGGACGAGCAGATATTGGTGCGTGGCCTTCCTCCCTCCTCCTTCCCCTCTCTTTATCTGTTATCACTGCTATCATTGCTGTGGTAAGCTGTGGCAGTGGTGAATTCAGTGGGTTTTGGTGTGGTGTCTATGAATGTGCTTGCAGGGCGCTGCGTGACTAATGTTGCAGTCTGCTGAGCGTTGCATGCCCTTATCGTGCACTACGAAGGCTGCGCATACACACAATCACTAATGAGAGGAAGAGTTTGTGTGTGCGTATGTGATGCTCCTGCAGGTCATTCCACCCCCCTGAAGGACTCCTGGGATGCCCAGTCCTCATGGGACAGGACATTATATCATTCTAAGGACAGAAGGAACAGGATCACGCAAGTGCACATCCGCATAGATATAGATATTCACACATTACACAAAACCATAATTAAGTCAGAAATTGTTTTAGAAAGAAAAAAAAGATTTACCGCTGTCCTGTTGTGTGTCTCTGCCAACCAATCCAGTTGGAGTGTGCATCCATGTTTGGACACATGCTGTATATGTTATGAGAACTAAAATATACTAAAGGTACTGTATGAATGAAAGTTTTCACTACACAGGGCAGTTGGGTGCTGAAAATGGGCCGCAAGAGTGTTCCTGCAAAACATTATGATGCCACAGTGAAGCAGACCTTTAACCTTTTCACATTATCAGAAAAATATTCAAAACTTTGCTCTATTACACATAGTCATCATTAACATATACATTCTTGAGTTATGGCAAAAGTGCGTTTCTTGTAGTCACAGTGACTTTTGAAAGTCAAATTGTAATCTCTTCATTCTTGTACCAAATGTGAAGAAATTCTGTCAAGGCGTTCCTGAGATAGCGATCAAAGGAATGAGATGGAAAACCTGAAAACATAATGCCTCCAGCCATGGCTCCGTCTGACAACAGGGAGCTTTATCTTGCCGTTTATTAGTAAGGCATTTCACCTAGTTCCATCAGAGAAGTTGGCCTTGTATAGATGTAAACCACATCACTATTGACACGTCTGATGAGGCAGGTCTCTTGTGGAGTTCACTTAATGATAAAATCTTACTTGATAGATCATTAGTTAGAAATTAGATTAGCTAATGATGATGACTGGCTACTCTTTACACAGTATTTGCTTAAATAAAAACAGCAGGGAGTTAAAAGACACCTCACGTTTCATCAATATGAAAATAGTATTAAAGATTTGCCCCCAAGTACATAATAAATGTTTCCCAATAAAAGCCTTGTTAAGAAAAGGAGGGCTTGTCCGTTTTGTTCTCTGAAATGCCAAAGGGCTTTTTCATTTTAAATGGTTAGAGTTTGCATTGACAGCGTAACACAGGCACTTTAACAGGGTAAATAAGAACAGATCAAAATAAGGCTTTGCACTTAAAACATGGACAACACTTACTTCAAACAGACATGTTACTGTCTGTAGGCGATTTAAATACTATTTACAAGAGTATAGTAATAATTATATCATACTATTGTAGTTTTCCAGGCAGCTTGGGCAATAATGTTCAACAATATTACAAAATGATGCAAGTACCAATGTTTCAAGTCTTTTGATATAACTTGATCTCATCAAGTCCTAATGAGATGAAGTTATATTAAAAAATACATAATTTTAAAGATCATATTTTTAAATGGAATGCATATATAAAGAACGTTAATCCTCTAAACATCGCAAAGCACTCAACATTTACCCACATACTCAATTATATTTCATTCATACCAACTGAATTGACAGACTGACTCAGGAGAAGTCTGAGATATTAGGAGCAGAGCAAATGCACTGACCACACACTCTTTGGGTTAGGGTGTTTTTGACCAGGTTAGGAGTCACATCATGATGCTACCTCTGTGAGGTATTACATATTGAAGTGTCAAATGGGAACACGCGCACACATAGGCAGTCCTTTGGGCATAAAGGACTAAGCCTTTTAGGCTTTGAACACAAGAGGGTGTTTATGTGAATCGATGATCAAAGACACTCTGTGTCGCCATAAGCACAGAGGGTTTCACTTGTACTGACAGTCACACACACACACTCACCTTATTCCACTTGACATTCAAAATCAATTAAATAGATGTTAAGACTGCCCGGCTGCGTTGTCGACTCAATATTCTCATCGGAAGATACAGACACATGCAACAACAACCCCCCTTGCTTGCCTATCCACACACACAAGAACTGTCTGAAAAGGTCATAGTCAATAATGGAGGACTGCTACATGTTATGTAGAGCATTATGATGCCAATGCGTATGTGTCATGGCTGTAGTACGACTCATAGGGATAAACTATGGTCTTACATGAAGTAGTGCCACTGACTGATGTATACACAGGGTCAGCAGCTTGACAACCAGAGTCAATTGGACCTGATTGACTGCGCTGACCCTTTGATGGTGTGGAAACAAGGGGGGGCAGAAAAGACACAGAGATAAAAGGAAAAAGGTGGACAGACAGAGAAAAAAAATAAAAGATGCCCAGTGTTTTTTAAGGTGGATGTGTTTGTACCTCTAATCCTTCAGCAGGGCTGAGCGGGGAGGTAGTGGAAGCCGTGGGTGAAGATGACGAGGACGTGGAGGACGGAGATGAAGGTGATGCGACTCCTCCTGGCTTGACTTCCACCAGCTTCTTTAGCTTTAAGTCCACATGCTTGCTGTTCGTACCTGGAGAGAGAAAACATGAGAAAATCAGATGCGCAGTGACTGAAACCAGTGGTTTTACATCTAAAACCATAAGCCAGCAAAACGACTTACATTCAGACACACACTGATGAAAAATCACTACGAACGAATACAGGATGACAATTTACAACAGTACAAACAGAGTAAGTGAGTCAAATGAAAAACCTGATGGGAGTGGCCACCACATTTGTGTAAGTACCCATCAAAACTCAGCACAAGGAAAATGCCCGTTTTCCACTAAACAGTAGCCTAACCTTAGCCAATTTAACGGGATTGCTAACTGAGAAATAGAGCAGCACTGGTTAGAATATAGGCTATGCATTTGTTGTAGTCTATAATATTGAGTTTCGATGAAGGCTTGATGATAAAATGTGATTACTTGATTAATCGTTGAAACCGATTACTACTACTTTTACGTTTTCAAAATTTGCCTTATTCAGAAAAAGACAATATTCCAGATATGCTGTTCATATGGATATAATGAAAAGGGTTAATTTCCTGTTTATATGCAGCTGAGCAAACTGATTAAATGGAATTTATTCAAATTTTTAACTGATATAGGATTTTCAACTGTGCAAACACAGCAACACACTTTCATTCCTTTCACTAGTTTCTTCAAAAACATCAGCCTTTTGAAGTTTGTGCAAACCCAAAAACCTGTTGACACTGTGGTTTCTCCTTTTGATTGAAAATTTTGCCTTTTCTTTTGGTCATCATGGTTTGCCATAAACAAGAGGCAGTGTGTCACAACTGGAATTAAAATCTCTGACAAGGATATTCTGAATATAGAATGTAATAGAATTGTACTTAATCCAGAATAAAATGTCAAAATCACATCGTGTTAATTGGGGAATGTAACGATTCCAAACATCCAACCTGTATATACTGTAACTAGTAAAATATAAAAACTATCATATTCATATTAACAGCAGAATATCTGTGAGAGTATAAATCCAAACATTTTTTGCTCATCAACTTTCATCAATTTCTGTTCATCTTTCCACTTTAACTAGTGGTTATATCCACATGATCGACTTAAATTTTAATATCAAGAATCTCCTGTTAAGTCCAATCATAAATCTACACTTACGCAAGGTTTCAAACCTCCCTTCTCATCTTAATTTGTCCTTCACTCTTTCATTTACTTGTTCCCTCCTTTCTTCTCTCCCTTAATGCACCCGTGCTCTTTCTCTGTGCCTTCCAGTATTTGTGTACTGCTTTATTTTCCAGGAGCTGCTAACCACAGCTCCCCTGCCAGGCCTGACCACTGCTCTGAAGAAGATGAAAGAACAGGAGGGCAACTGTTTCATGTGTTGCCTCCCCTATGACATGCATACACACACACATGCAAAGATGTGTGCGTACAGATGCCAAACAGAGACATACACATACATAACAGAAACAGAATATGCATTTAAGTATGAAAATACAAAAAAAATACAGCAAATACACAACGATGGTGATGGCAACATGATCTAGGCTAAAAAAATATTTTGAAGAAAGGAAAAAAGGTAACGAAGGGAGTTAAAAACAATATACACTACACTATACAATCACTGCCATCCATTTCTTTCAAGACTATATAAAAATGCAGCTAATGCAGAACAAAAAGGAAAACACTAAGTGTGAGGAAAAAAACAAATAGCAGAGATACTGTACTTCAAAGCTGAAAGACGCATTGTCTGTTGTTTGTTTCCTTCATGCAACTCATTTGCTGTATTTTCACCTATCTCACATCGGCAGGAAATTGAGGAAGCAAATAAAGTTATTTAAAAGCAAAACAAAGTAATTAGTTTACCTCTGAAGATTTGAGCAAATGCTTTCCTAGAGATATGATTTTATTTTT
Organism: Ostorhinchus cyanosoma; assembly: GCA_029814465.1. Lineage (NCBI taxonomy): Eukaryota > Metazoa > Chordata > Actinopteri > Kurtiformes > Apogonidae > Ostorhinchus > Ostorhinchus cyanosoma. Next base: position 20,013 of record JAPTYQ010102655.1, read on the forward strand.
GTCTGGGGAGCACTTTGCAAAGTTTATTAATTAGTATTTGAATAAGTTTTGAGTAACATTAGAAGAAATGCAAACAGTAATGTGGCAATGTTTTTCCACATTTAGAGCATGTTATATCCTACTGGTGTGAGGGTGAATGAGCATTAAGAAGCATGAGGCAGGTACAAGAGTTAGTTAAGGCATAGAGGACAGTGAAACATGCAGCATCACACAGCTTCAGCCAGTGACATTACCCAGAGAAGTTAGCTCAGAGCCAGGGTTAGTAAGCTCCGACGTGCCCTGCGTGGTAGAAGTGTCTGGAAGCGAGGCCTCAAGTGGCAGTGGGTTAGTAACCAGAGCAGACGCAGATGTGGCAGCAAAAACAGCGGCATCACCATCATCATCATCATCACCACCATCAATATGGAGCTGCTCCTCCTCAGCTCTTTCCTCCTCCTCCTCCTCCTCCTCCTCACCCCTTTCAAAATCAACTCCACCATCCTCAGGATGACCTCTGGATAGATGGAGTGCATCTAAAACATCTGTGGATATGGAGTTGAATAGAGGGAAAGGATGAGGGAGTCAAAGATGGAAAAGTGTCAGTCAGCAAGAAACAAGGGGGAAGTACGGATGGAGGAAAAAAGTGAACAAGGAAAGGGCCCGAAGTTTGGGTGTTAAAAGTGTGAAATGCAGGCAAAGGAATATGTGATGAAGATAAAGGCAAGGCTTACTTAGTTTGCATTAGCTGCTGTCAGTGTTAAGAGCATCAATAAGTAGATTTATCATGATGAACAGTGAACATTAGACTTATTATAATGCACAGTTAGATCTTGCTAAACTTACACTAGTAGAAATATCTATTACCCTTACTATTAAGCCAACTACGCAAATATGTAGCCACATTTACACTAGTGGAGTCTGGATTAATTCTGTCTGGTGTCTGTGTGGGTTTTCTTGTGATGGTAGACATACAGTACATCTGCCACACAAAGTGAAGAAACAGAGACTTCAGTTTAATTTTCCTCTTATTCAAAGATCTGTTCCCTGCCTTTCTATCTCCAGAAAGAGGCAGAACAAACAAAACCCACAAAAAAAACATGAAAGCACATATTCCATTAAGTCTCCTGAGGGGTCCAATAGAAACAACAGTGTCTCCACATTAGGAACAAAGAAAATAAAATTACAGTAAACTCACACGGAGACCTGAACAGCTCTAGCTGCATGGATAACCCACCATGGATTAAAACAAAAACAATCAGTAAACAGCGTCTGAAAACGCAAGAGCCCTCCTCTACTATTTATAACTTGCTGGGAAGAGAGACCGAGAACAAAGAGAGAGAAAGATTCAAAATAATAAGAGCATTTCCTGTTTTTTTTTTTTTCTAATTTGCTGGCTGCGATGTGGAGCGTGCTAGCAAGTGTTGTTCCTGCGTGGCTGGCTGGGGCCTAATTAATAGGAGGCCATGGTGATGGAGTTTGGAAAGTTTCTTTGCGGGCAGACACTTGGAGGGGGCAGCCCAAGCTGCATTAAAGGACCGTGAATGGTGCTGAGGGAAGAGAGGGAGAAAGAAGGAGAGACAGAAGGAGAGAGAGAGAGTGTGCGTGGGGGCTAGGATTAGCCGTTCTGCTCGGCAGGCCTTGTGTATCACAGCCCACAGCATTTCTCTTCTCGTCCTCACCTCCTCCCCCCTTGTTCCCTTTTTTCCTTCAACTCCTTATTTAATGAGATCAACAATTAGTTCAATTCAGAAAAGCTGAAAGAGCAAATAAATGAAGTGCTATGTGGCCTGTGCTGCACTGTCTTTCTTTGTCATCTTCAGTTAACAAGTCGCTGATCTCACTTGTTTCTGTCAGGTTCGGTCATCTCCCTTTTGTCAGCTAAAGCCCACCTTCCTTCTCACGCTTCTTCTGATCCACCTGTCTGCCTTCCTTCCGTCGTCTCATTATTTTCTTGTCACTTTTTCATCCCCTCTCTCTATCCTCTCTCAACCAGTGAGAGGACCACTGATTGGGAGCCCCTCCTCCTCTTCTCAAATTTAGAAACAAATAAAAAGATTACAGATTTTCTTTGCCATCCATCATGCTCTTGTCCTCCTAACTTTTCATCATGAGCCGGTTTCTCTCTTTGCTCTGAGCTCAGTTACAAAATGATTGTTTTTGTCTCATTCAGCCTATAGCATTCTCTTCTGTCATTTGCATACATTGAGTCCAATCTCAATCTACCTGATCAAAAACAACAAATAAAAGGTGTAATACGCAGAAATCTTAAACAAACGACTACAGAAGCCTAATAATGGTCATTACCATAATAACCCCAATTTCAGGGAAATGGAAAGCAGTGGGAAATGTGCTCGGAAGCATTTGCTACCCCTGCAAGCCGTTATTAGAAGTGTTCTGTATTTTGAGCATAATTTGGCCACACAATGTGTTGTGTTGATTAACAATTACTGGGTGAACGAGACGAGGGAGGAGTCGCAGGGTAAACTGCTGTTCTGAATATTAGGGTGGTGCTTTTTAGACTCAGGGCCGCAGTCAAATGACATTTTGTTTTTCTCCAAGGATTAGGCAGAACCCCTTAAGAGAGCATAATGGAAATGTGTGAGTCCTAGCGTGTATTGTATGTGAAATGCATCCTAGTGGAACTTTTCTTTTGTTTATAGTGTTACCGTTAGTGTGGTGTGTGCGTGTTGACAGTTAAGGCTTTTAAGCAAACTCTAAATGGATCTTTTTCAAGATAAATAAAGAAAATACACGGAGTACATCTGCATACATGTTCAGTGCTGGTGTATGTGTGTGTTTAGGCGTGTGCTGACCTCCGGCAGGGCCGGTCTTGGTGCCCCGGGCTCTGTCGGTGCTGGATGCATCCAACAGGCTCATGTCAGACATCTTGACTCCGGATCGAGCCTCAGCAATCAGCTGCCTAGCTCGTTCTCTCAGCTGTCTCCGCCGCTCTGCATCCCGCTCCTACATGCAAACAAATACAACACAGAAACTTCATTGTCACTGTTGTACAGGTACAAGTAAATGTCAAAAAGAGAAATGGTTCTTAAACAGAGACTGAATCTGTGATAGAAACTTCCATGGTCTCAAGTTTCAGTCCTGTCTTTCTTTATGCAGTGATTTATAAAGTTAATGTACCTTCAATATGTTGTTTAATGTGAAATTTGTTCCTCCATTTCTTTCTTATTCATTCTCATCCCCTTAAAAAACTAACAATACACACAAATAGCCTGCTGTTGCTTTGCATTTTGGCCACAGTGACTAACTAGCAGCAGAGATGAAAGGCTGGATATTTCAATGGCATGACTATTTGTGTACTATTGTTAATTCCTCTTGATGCCACATAGTTTATTTGTTCAAGAAAACCAAAAAGCAAAGAGATCATTTATATATCACCTGCTATAAATAAAATACAACACACACAATCCTTTAGCACAATAAAATATCCATATATACCATGCACCATGCTGTACGAAATACACAATGAAATGTTGTTATCAAAATGGGAGTACACCACTTAATGCACTGTAGATGTTAGAGTTAGGAGTGTAAACACACATACACACCAACACTCACACACATCATCTTAGCACTAGACAGATACAGTATTGAGCAGGCACCTTCAGAGTAATGGCAGAAATGCCATTTTCAGGCCAATCCAATCTGATCCTGCTGATAGTACAGGCCACCAAATACACACAAACACACACAAACACACGCACACAGAGAAAATAGGAAAACCTTGATGATGTCAAATGACAAACACTTAACTGATGACAACCCAGCCACCACAAAAAAAATCCACAGCTCACATTGGAACCCGACCATGATATATACACAACACTAAATTAAAAAGGCACTTTTATAAATATGTTGCAAAATGACACTAAAAGAGTAAAGAAAAAAACATTGATACAAGCACACGTGGTCAAAACAGTAGGCTGGATGAGTACTTAGTTGAACTGTGAGAAGGTTAAACATATCTATAAGTTGTTGTATTACAATATTATGCTTAAAACAGAAGAATTCTGAAGAAAGATGAAAAAAAGTCAGCTTCAATCCTGCTTTCAAGCCCTAACTATGAAGAACAAAAACACACACAAAAATACAGGCACACAATCATCATTTAACAGCCACATGAAACCACATACAAACTTAAGACATTTTAAAACTCTACCTCACGCTTCCTCACCCAAACATACGCGCACACACTCCACCCAAGGGAGAGTGAAGCTGTATTTCTCCGTCACTGATCTCCCTCCCTGTGGTTTCCTGTTAATCAGGCTTCTCCATATTGAGGCAGGAGTTTTAGGGTTGGCCTATTGAAGCCACCAATTTATCCATTAACAAAACAAGCAGCACCCGCTAATGAGCTACATCTCTCCATTTCCATGTCAATTGTTTGTTTGTAGCCATTGTTAGAGCGGGACAATGGGGCTGTATTGTAAATGACAGCAACCTTAATGCACTCTGTGTATGTATTTGTGTGTGTGGGAGACAGAGGCAGCCTTTGTGAATGCCCACAGGGTAGAGGTACACACCTTTGAGAGAGACTGATAAAAACCGAAAGAGAGAGAGGGAGATGAATAGAGGTTGGTTGTTTTTATATACTGTTTGTACTGCATAAAAAGTATTGACTATCAACCACAACAACACCTTCTTTCCAGCTCCCAACTTGCCTCAATAATGCAAAAATCCAAACTTTATTTCCAATTTTTTTGAAAACAGAACTGTGTTGTAATCAGCAGTAATACAGCATATTGGTATTATAATCTAACTGGGAAACCTCAGTTTTCACTGAATTTGACAAATGAGATGTCATAATGAACACTAAGGTGCATCAGACCACTGAAATACATAAACACTGACTAATGACTGCAACATGTCCATAGGGATCACAGTGGCTATGGAGGTCAATTTAAAGTCCCATGTTATATAAAAATATAAAAATTTTGGCATCAGTGTTTTGGATACAACATGAACTGATGTTTGGCCCCACCATTAAATAAAGAGAATAGTGAGTTTCTGAAGTTCATGACAACACAACATTAAAAACACTAAAGGAATCACATGAGACCAATATGTTTACATTTATCGAGAGCTGACGCATAGTGAATCACATGACATTAAAATAAGGTTTGTGTAAAGAGTCATGTTTAGATTACCTGGGGCAGATCTGCCAGTTGTGACAAGACTAACTCGAATAACAGGCAGAGTTGTGTGAAAAATATCACAAATAAAGCTGATGTAAAGGGATTATATTTTGCAAAAATATGTGACTTAGAGAAATCATTATGTAACCATTAAATACTCAAATACTGACCCCTGCAGAATACCACAGAACAAACATTTAGTAGACCCAAGTGGCAGATGATCAAAAGTTGTAGAAAAGTGCACAATATGTTGGAATTTTAACTTATGTCATGTACTACATACAAAAATTAAGCCTCTTCATATGAAGTTGAGGCAACAGTCAAAAGACAGAAACCTGAAGGGAGAACAGTTTAATTGAGGCTCAGTGCTTCCACCATAATTTTCTCTTGTGTTGACAATTTTCTGTCCATCTTTGCCACCATGTCTTGTATGTAATATTTTTCTGGTAAAGCTTCTTCTCTGCCTTTTAAAATGTAATATGATAAACCATAATGTCATTGATGGCCTTCCGGCTAAGGACTGGTTCTGATATACAATCTGGCCTTTACAGATATGGATACTACTACCAGTATGTATGAGTGAGTATGTGTGTGTGTGTATTA
>JAPTYQ010104014.1:11153-25699 GCA_029814465.1 Ostorhinchus cyanosoma
CCATGAGTCAATCTATAGATCGATTTATAAGGTTTTTGACAATTCAATTATCATCTAGTATTTACCTGCTAAAAAAACACCTTCAGAAATGTCATATGTGGTCATCTGAAGAATGTTTCATGTCACTAAATGTGTTTGTTCACATGGGCTCAGGGCAGTGACAAAACATTTTCCTACTTATTAAAACTGGTATTTAGCTTTACAGACTACTCTTATTTTAAGTTATAATGACCACACATATGCATTTCTCAATCTCTGCATTAAGATTCAATGATATGATATTATAGCAGGTTTCATTCAACACATGTCAGATATTTGTAACTGTTTGTGTTGCTTCTTGTCATGGGGTCAGGGGTCACACTAAATAGTGACTTTAACCTTTACAACCCCTTTAGTTCAGTTTTTTTATTTGTCTTTTAAGGCCCTGCACATATTCCACGCATGTTCTTGTTGCATCTGAAGATAAAAGAATGAGAAATAAATATATACGCTCAAACCTGCTAAAACAACAAAGCTAAAGGTGGTCTCAGACCTTTGCATAATATTTAATTTTATTTAACTTTAACACGGGATGGAAGAAAGATCAGACTAATTATAGCTGCAGATAGAATTAGAAGATAGAACTTAAAATGAAATACAGCTCATGCTCTAAAATGAGTATGTTTATAATTGTGTGTCACGTTGTCAGACTCCTCAGTGCTGGACATTTCTGTCTATACCTGAACAAATAAAAAAAAATAAATAAATAAAGCATGATGGTAGAGGCTAATCCCAGCGCCCGTCCTTCACTTTCATCTCTAAACAGACCACCTCTCACAGAATAGCAACAAGAGATCACAGGACGAGTCAGGGTGAGGAGGAAGCTGGCTGACAAAACACAAATTGAACAGGCTCATCCTTAGTTCCTATGTGTCTCCATAAAAACGTATGATGAGGGTGAAGATGCTCCTTGGATGGAACAGAAGGTTAAACTGTTCCCTTCTACAAGCCATGTTATGACCAGAGCGCTATACGCCTACGACCACAGGCATTAAAACCGATTACACACTGACATGAGCACACTATGGAAAATGCACAGCAGTAATGAAGCCTACAAACCAAACACCAAAATGTCATGTGAGGACTGTATGTCAAATTATTTTCATAAGCCTTGAGGAGAAAAGTACAACTACAAAAGGAGATTTGGGTGTAAGCTGATTATTGAGTAGAAAGGATGATTCACTTATAGGGGATTAATAGGTTTTTAAGATGTGCTGCTTCACTAAATGAGCTGAATGTGAAAGCGAATGTACCTTAGGACCAGAATGACAAGTACGGATCAACCTTACGAGACACTAGACAAGATCATTTTTATTTCATGTACCAGTTAATTTACTTTACATAACGGCTAAGAATTCTGATATATACAGTGTAGCGTCATCCTGTCATCATACTAGTGAATATGCTATACAAGAGTACAATTACATTTTCACAACAATATAGGCTAGACAGGCCTATAGAACCCAAGAAGTGTCGTTACTCAATTTCACTTCCACTCAGTGGCTCTGTGAACGCTGATCTTTTCTATAATAACATTCTCTGCTGAAGACATGTTTCCTCGCTGCTCATATCATAAATGTAATTCCCTTTTCACTTTGTCTTTTCACGGGTGGCCTTGAAATAGTAAAAACGTCCCATTTGCAGGAGGCTGAATTTTTTTTCACACTGAAAGCTACAAGCAGCACTCTAGCCAGGCATCTAGCGAGTGAGAGCGTCTGCATGTAGGCAGGGTGTTTCTCACTATAGTCACATCACTGCCATTTGGAAGCAGAAAAGCAACATTAGCACTGAGCATTCTAAAGTATTTCTTCTTTTTTTTTTTTTTTTTTTAAATATGAACTACACTCCTGTATTCTGTTCTGTTTATATGATGCCCCTTTTAAAGTATACGCAACAAATGGCGCCAGGTACAACAAATGCGGCCCCTCGCACATATTTCACCCATTATCAGTAAATGGGAAGATTTGAAAAATTCATAAAAAAATTTGAACTTTGACCAACTGTTCCCAAAATGTAATGAGATCCGTTCTCTACCAATAGTTTTGCTGCTACATACATGTGAAATTTCAGTCATTATAAGTAAATGGGGGAAAAAAATGTAAAAAATCTTTAAAAATTCTTTAAAAAAATGTAAAAAAAAAATTCTTTAAAAAAATGTAAACCTTGACCTAGTTTTCCCAAATTGTGATTAGATCTACTCTGGGTCACTGGTAATCTATAAACCAAATTTGGTATAAATTCAACCAATAGTCTTGCTGCTACAGACATTTGAAATCTCGCCCATTATAAGTAAATGGGTAAAAAAAAAGGTTTAAAACATTCTTAAAAAACTGAAACTTTTACCTACTTTTACCAAAATGTAATGAGATCTACTCTGGGTCACTGGCAGCATATAAATCAAATTTGGTATGAATTCAACCAATAGTTTTGCTGCCAGAGTGTTAACAATGAAACAAACAAAGAAAAAAAAAAAGAAACAAACCAAACCAAACCAAACCAAACCAAACCAGAAACAATACCCTTTGCCTCCCTGTCTGGGGGGGGGGGGGTTATAATCACACTTTCCCTCGCATCAGCAACTACGTCACTCCTAACAATTATTTCAATTACACAACTTCACTTTATTTTAATGTGACTTGTCATTCCTTCTATTGCATTTTTATATATGTGAGAGTGGTTCCTTTCGTTTCTATTCCCTCTGAGCTTTCTTATCTTTCCTGTTAAAGCTTCAGTGCTAGTGCAGTGGTTTCTAGCACAAGTGGGCAAAGATTCCATAATTACCAGCATATTGTAATTCAAGTGGTCTGAGCACACATGGGACTTCTGCATCTATTCTTTGCTAGAGTTTTTAGGCTGTAGAAAATCTATTCTGAGATGCAGACTTTGGTTAATCACAGGTATTTTCAGACATCTACAATGCCTACCTCTGTGACTGACAACTATAATACCCCAACACTGATCAGATTCTGATGCAGCCTGGACGTGACTCTACTGCTTCACTCCATGTTGACACGGAAGCTTGGAAAAGTGTCCTCGCTTTTTCATAAAGTATAAAATAATGTAAGGTCATCTTTTTATTTAATCTTTTAAACATAACCGTGGAAAGAGCTGCAGAAGAGAGGATTGTATTCTCTGGTATTTTTTCTGCCCTGATTTTAGCTCCTGTAGCTTTAATCAGTTCTTAGATTGGATCATTTTCTTTGCACACGCTGTATTTCCTCAGGGATCAATGTGTGGAGGTGAACGCAATGAAAATGTCACTGTTCACCATTGATCAGACATTATTTAACACCAAAAAAAAAAAGAATTCAGGGCAGAGACATTCAGGATACAACTTGGATAAAAATATCCTAAGTGTAGTTATTACAACAGACAGAAAATAAACCAAGTGAAATGCTTGTGAGTTATAAACAGTTTTCAATGGAAAAAACACTGATGATTCATTCATGTGTTTGGAAACTCACCACAAAAGGACACAATATGGCTGCTGTCTTCATGAACAAATTTCCTGGTGACAGCTTCCTCCATAATCTGCTTCACCTGTCAATGAGACAGCAGATGCTTAGATGCTGCATGACTCATTCATTAATGAGCCACAAACAGCACATGCACAGTATTTACTGAGACTTGAGCACTATAAAAATATTTTCGGATAATTAAGAGGATTTGTCGGTATGAAAAAGAGAAAAGAATGATGGTAGAGCAGCACTGAAGGGATAAAAAAAGGTTGGTAAAGTTATGAAGGAGAGGAAAAAGTGTAAGAGTGGGAAGAGTATATGTTGAGTTGGTGGATGAGTCACCAGCTTTCATCACAAGATGCTCTGCTGGGAAACAGAGGTGGTGTATTTGAGGGGAGGGGGTCAACATTCATCATGCAGACCCCTTTTCTGAACAGTTCATTCTCCTCAGTTAATTCATTCTGTTGCATCAGAAGCTGATGACATCCAAACTGCACATACAGGTAAAAAAAATAAAAAAAACTGTTTTAAAAGCACATGTGTTTAAGGGACACACATGCTCTCCCCGCTGACCTGAAAACAGCTACCCACCATCGATTGAGACGACTGATAAATCAATCCCAGCAGCAGCCATGAAGATGTTCCCCTCCTGCAGTTTGCATGGGGAATATTAACCTCCAGACACAGCCACACAGATAGCTGTAATTTCCTGTTGAAATTAGTCTGTCCACAATGGCCATATTACAGAGCCTGCACAAAAACCAAGTTCACCGTTTACACAAACACACACACACACACACACACACACACACACACACACAGCTGTTCGCTCTGGTGGGTCAGCTTTTTATACGTTGAACAAATCATTTATCTGTGAGGTGGTTCAGTGGTCCTGAAGCTGTTCACTGCCCCACAACAGAATTATAGTGTAACAATAATTTTTACAGCATGATAAAATGTAATGAAAATGTTCCACTACATCAAATTCTGTCCTCAGATTAGATGTTCTATTAAAGGGGGTCAACCTGATGGCTGAGGGGTTAAAGTACATACTGCAAGATTTCCAATGCTCTGAGGAGTTCATCCTTGGTTTGTTTCCTGCTTGGTTGGACCATTTGATACATGCCATTCCCATACTGTTTCCTCACATTTCCTCTCTCCATTTTCACTCAAAGGCAGAAATTGGCATTTAAAGGAAGAATGCGGGGGGGGGGGGGAATACACATTTTATAGAATATTTTACAGTTTCAGTTTGTACCAGTTTTCTTGCTGTACATAAATACAAACAGCCACATATATGTAACTATCAGTATGTCAATTTGTTCTATAGAATTACCAAGTGTCAATGTCCATTCCATTAACTAATAACCTGAAATGACAATATTACAGACTAAAAGATTCTATCAGCATTTTGATACTTTTGCACTGGTTGACTTTGGTTCTTATCTAGTAAATACATCACCATCAGGGGTTACAGCGTTCTCAAAATTTGTGATACACAACTGTAACAAAACGATAAACCTTAATAAATACACGGAGCAACATTAGAAATGCAGATGCTACCACAGCCCTGGAAAAAAAAACAGTGACCACTCTAAGTATCATCGAAAAACTCTGGAATGTCATCAAGAGGAAGACAAATATCACAAGCCTTGAAACAACACCGAACTGCTTGCCTTTTTGCTCCAGTAGCATCATAAAACACCAACAACAATGTGAGCGCATGTGGTAGAAATAAATTTAGATGTATAAAGTGTGATTCATGATCAGGCTTACTCGACCAACAATTGATTTCTGAAATTTGATATAAAATTTGAAAACACATAACAGTCATTTTCTGCTCATAATTGCTCTAAATACCAATATTTTTATTTCAAATTCAGAATCTCCAACCCAGTACCTACAAAAAGTGAAAACAATGGTCTTCTACTTTTCTCTGCAGTTGTATGAAACTAAGAGAATAAGCCACTCTCACAGATGATTCATTGGTGAAGCTTCAGTCAGTCTGCTCAACTCCCTGGTGTTTCAACAGGAACACTAACTAATGTGACATTTGCATTTAAATCCGTGGGAAGGACATGAGTAAAGAGGGTCAGACGTAGTCGACGGTGCACATTTGATGACTGATGCTCATGCATTAGCCGACTGAAACAGGAAAACGGAGGAACTTTTCTTTTGGTGAATGTGGAGGTCACTGCAGAACATGATCAGGCTGTCAGCGAGAACAGCCCAATCCACAGTTATCAACAAAAAAGGAATTTGTTCTAGTTCAGTGGTGCAAAAACCATCAACTCTGGTCGACACACTTGAAAAAAAAAGTGATATGCTCAGGTGAGTCATCCTCCGCCATGTGGGTTAGTGCATATGTGGAGGACACTCATCTCTTTAGAGGGGGAGAATCACCACTGATCAATAGAGTTTCTCTGTGTCATTAATTATATTCTATATTGAAACATACTTATTCTGATGGGAGTTGTGTCTTGAATGACAACAAAAGCCCCACCCATAGGGCATAAAGGGTCACTGAAGGGTCTGATGTGTATGGAAGTGATGTAAGCTGTCAGACGTCAACCCTACTGAACAAAAATAGGACGCAGTGATTGTGGGAGATTGAGGGACTTTGGAAAGAATGGGGTTTCTAAAGTTCAAACTTGTACAATCAATGCACAGGTCATTATGTTAAGTAATCAGTGCACAGACGCGGTTCAGGCATCAGGTCGTGCTCCATCGCATATTATGGTGATTTTTCCTTTAACTAGTCATCCATCTATATATTGATTCAGTGACAAACTCCAAGCACTGCAGCAATCTCTGGCCTCATTATATTTTAACTGCTTTCCCAATAAAGTCAGAAGTATGAGGTGTTCAGATCGTATTGTCTTAACCTGAGCACTCGTCTTAGATTGATCATCAATGGTTGATGTTCTTACATTAGAATAAGCTCAGGGTTTTTTTGACATGATACTATGATGTTTCTGACATGTCACTATAGACTACATGGTTGGTATTGTCCAGTATTCATTATGCATATCTGGAAAAAAAAAAACCTTTGCACATATTTAGAAACTGGTTAAATGATGAAATGAACATCTATTCCACAGTTGTAAATACATACTAAAAATATTTATAGATGAGGAAACACATTTTTTCAGTACTTTGAGTTCAGAAACATAAAAAAGCAACATATGAATAGATTAGAAGAAGAAGATTTCATATTAAAACCAAACAACTTGTTTTTCTGTAATGGTGCTGAGAAAAAATGTGCCTGCTGAGTATTGATTGCACCCTCACTGTTAAAGCAAGATGAGACTAAACTGAGTAATTTCTCACTCATGAAAAAAAAAAAAAGTTGAAAAACAAATGTGCAAAAAAAAAAAACCCTATCCCACAAAAAACATTTATATTAAAAGAAGAACCGTCACTAATTAGACAGCAGTCATTATGTAAATGTGCCCTCTTTACCTCAGTACCATTGTTATCTTCAGCATCAACAGCAATGATTCATCCTACCAACAAAACAGACAGCTCCAGTCTGATGAGATGCTCAGCTGCTCTGCTTATGATTTATAGAAACTTGTTTAGAAAGCCTAGTTCACACGCACGCACACACAAAATGAAGATGACTTCTGTGGATGAGGTCTGTGCACCTGACGTTTTTCTGGCGAGAGTATGCAAACTCCTACTTGAGCTTCATTGGTTGCATCTTTTTCGCCGCTCTCATCTGGGCGGTGGATCAAGCCTCTGAGGAATTTATATGGTGAGGTGTCTAAGCACAGACAACCCCCAGGTTTCTATGGTTACAGCACGTGTCGCACAGTATCACTTCTACCTAAGAAGATACATCAACAACATTCATTCATCACGGAAATAAACAGAAGTGGCTGCACCTCAACAGGTATCTAATAATACTGTATTTGCGCACATGTGCCTGATGTATTAGATTACTGTGCTAATGTTATAGATCAAAGCACAAACGTAACCACATTAACACCACCACAAAGTACACTATATATTCAGCTTCAGGGTTTCCAGAAAAAATATGTGCATAAACCATGACTACAGTTAAAGTCTTTGCCATAAAGCTTGCTGAATGTCTTCTAACCGGCCACTGCAGCCTGAAGGGATCAGCCAAAGTGATAAAAGACTTTCTGAGTCGTACAATTAACTACAGTAACAGAACACACAAAAAAAGAAAAGAGCCCCATCCATTAGCATCCATCTTAATCTCTACAGCCAGAGGAGTGTACTACAGCAAAAGAGAACAAAGAACACAGGAATGATTATTTCTCCAAAAAAGAATCTTCGGAGATGTTGTGATTATACATTTGAATTATACTTTATTACAGTTTAATGACAAATTAAGCCATCGACCATCACACAGCAGCAAATGTGATTCACCCACAAAAATCAATGCAACCACAAGAGAAAACGGCCTCATTACAAAGTCAATTCAGTAATTGTGCTGGAGTTTGTGAGATAGTTTTGTCTGCTATAATGCTCAAAAAAAGAGAAAATAACTTTAAAGCTGTGCCTTATTTGTATGCAGGATGAGTCATACAGCTGCTGCAAGTTTAGGTTCCGGTAATCCTACTCTACACTTCAAAAACACTATTAGTATCAGTTTTTATATGGCCTATTGTTGCAACCTGTAATATACAGTTCTGTCTGAATGTTTTAATTACACTGCCTCAAGGTGGAAATCTCAATTAAGCAGAACTCATAGAATAAGGCTCATTATCTTCCACCGTGCTGCATGAAACCTTATCCTGAGCAAGCAGCCAGCCTCGAATAAAAAGGCAAATGAACAGTTCAGATCACTGGGGCCTTTAATAGTCTCTCTCCCACTCCCTCTCTCCTCTTAAGCAAACACAGGTGTGTATTTGTGCATAAGTGCACGTGTGATGTACAAAAAGACACAGGGAGGAGCATAATTCAAAGACATGAGAGCAAGATGTGGCAACAGGGAAGAGGGTTCTGTGTGTCTAAGTGAAGCCAAATAAGAGATCTCATCCAAAATCCATTTAGTGCCAGAAGGTAATTCTGCTTCCACAGATGTCTTGCACTCTCTGGATAATGGCCCACATCCAGGTATATCTGAGCAGACTGGTGGCACAAAACCAGCTGGACAAGCAAAGGTGTGAGAAAGCACAGCCTAGACACGCCATACGGTATAACCCACGCAACGAAAAGCATGAATCAGTAGAAAAATGACTGACTGGATCAGAAAACACCTACAAATAGATCAGTGTTCATCCTTAATGTTGATTTTCATTACTTGTTATCTATCCAACGAAGTGAGCTATTACATTAGCAAACTGCATCGACTCCATCAGAGCCCATTTGTGGGAAGCGGTGAAAGAGCCGGTGTAAATGAAATTCACTGAGGCCCTATCAGTACAGAGGAGACAGGTTTAATGGTGGGAAGGGTCTGGTCTCCACTGATAAGACCGCAAACAGGACTCTGAGGAAAACCAAACAAAACAGTGCTTCCACATTCCTCCTTTTACAAGATCTGAAACCTGATTGAAATCTTTGTCTTGAAACATTGTGTAATTTATGGAGCAATTACAGATTCAGCTAATAGCAAAATACATCAGCGGTTCACTGCAGAACACAGAGCAAGTGATCTGGAGGAATTCTATTTGTGGGGAAAATTAGGAACACTCTTTCATAAAAAACTACGCTTGATATTCCTGAAGCGAAACATTCAACCAGCTTTATTACAAGACCTGAGGCTGAATTGTCATGCTGAGTTGTTTTGTGTCAGTGTTGTGTTGGTGTTATCTGCTGTTATTAACAAAGCTGTTCTCTTCTGAAGCCAATTACACGCCCGAGACAGCGAGGTGAGACACGCACATCAGTTTGAGCTGCAACATGTCATTCAGCCTTCATCACAGCCTGCTAATTGATCATCATTGTCAATGGAGAGGATTTAATGTTTAAGGCTGATCTGATTCTGTAGCAAACATTTCATTGCAATCCAGTGGATGCTTCAGTACATTATTAGTATTATAATTCTGTGTTTCAGTGAGGTTTGTGCTGGATTCAATCATTGCTTTAATTATTTTCTGCTTTGAATTTTTCATGATGATATTGTAATAATCATATTGAAAGCACAGTGATACAGAGAACTAACCTACACACGGTGGAAACACTGATTTAAACCTCTATAGAATGATTCCCATTAGGCTTCAGTAAGATTAAGTGTGATGATGTGCAGGCATAAAAACAGCAAAGGATATTTCTACACAAATGTATCTATATTAGAAATGTTTAGAGCTCATATTTTGCATGTTAAGCTTTCCAGCTCAGGATCAGCACATTTCACTTCCATCTTATTGACTGCTTCATTTCACATCCTTCAAGTTATAACATCTGACACCCCGATGCCAACTGTGTCAAATTTCACATCTTTTTTTTTTTTTGTCAAAGTTTGGAACTGACTATCCTTCTCCAAACAAACAGGCTTTGGCTTACTTTGTTAGTCAGATGGACAAAACGTCTGCCAGAGGCGACTGATCATAACCCTGCTGAACTTGTATTATTGCAGAAACCTCAAATGTTGATGTTGAGTGACATGAAGTGTAGGAAACCAGCTGAACAAACCACTAGAGCTGCTTCCATGTTTGTCTCCATTTATCTCCATAGAAGTCATGTATGACATAGATACACTCAGTCGGTGTCTGCATGGAATTACCAAATGGCTTGGCACCAAGCTGACGGTTTGTTCCAGGGGCGTCAAACATGCGGCCCGTGGGCCAAATCCAGCCCGTGGGATGAAGTTGCAAAGTGTAAAAATGACACTGAAGATATAATCAGCCGAGGGTGTTGAATTCATTTCAGGTTCCACATACAAACCAATGTTTCACATAAAATAATAGCATAACCTATAAATAATGACTCCAGGTTTTCTTCTTGGTTTAATATAAAAAATAACATTAGATTATGCCTATAAATAATGACAACTTCCAAAATTTCTCCTTGTTTTAGTGAAAAAACAACAATAGATTATGAAAATATTGACATAAACGAATGATCCTTTAACAATAAAATGTGAATAACCTGAAATGTCCTGCAATTTTAACAATATTATTCCTGTTACTAAATGTTTTGTGTCTTTGTTGAACTGATCCATCATGCACATGTGTAAATGATAGTTAAAATTGCACTTAATCTTAGTTTTTTTCAGGTTATTCACATCTTTTTTGTTTGGATAGTTTGTACATGTAAATATTTTCATAATTTAATGCTTTTGTTTTTTGTTTTGTTTTGTTTTTTTTTAACACTAAAACACAGACAAAAAAATAGTTGTCATTACATATAAGTTATTATGCTATTATTTTACTGGTCCGTTCCACTGAATGTGTTTCCTGAACTAAAATGAGTTTGACATCCCTGGTTTGTTCTGTCATAAACACTACAAACACTAGTACAGTCTGTTTTCTTCAGGCTGCTTCTCCACCCAAACAATTAATGAGCAGCAGGAAGGACACAGAATGAGCATCACATACTTGGAGAGAGAGGAAAAAAAAAAAAAAAAGCACATTATTGGCAACTATATGTATTCTCACATTTATTTTTAAAGAGGCTGAATCACATTGAAGCATAATTTCAGGTGTCATCATGAAGGGAAAAAACACTGAACATTTAGTGGAGAGACTAAAGTATCAAAGCTGCATCAGAGGAGATCAGCTGAGAATCCACAGCCTGTGCAGGTGAAACTACAGCCTCATACAAAGCAACATGTTTGTTTTTCCATTTCGATAACTGCTGAAGTGAAAACACCCACCTCCTTCTTGACGGTGCGCAGCAGCCTCTGACGGGTCTCTGCTTCTGCAACACAACAAACAATCCAACACATCAACATTTTACACTCACATTAAGTCACACACACAAAAATACACTAATTACATTTAATCATATTTATTTTGTTTTTTATTTAATTTTTTTTTCTAGCTCCCACCTGCCATGTTTGTTGCCATGGATGTCTTCTCTTGTCTGCAAGCGGTAACCCTCCCATCCACTCAAAGCTGCCCGTGGACTGCGATGAAGCTCAGGACTCCTCCTCCTCCTCCTCCTCCTCACACACGCCTCTTAAAGACACAAGCAGCAGCTCTATTGGATGAATGCCCACTTCACAGGAAACCAGCAATACAAGCCCTGCACTTCAACTTCATATGAGTAACAATAAATGACACAATCAGATAAAAAAACCCACAAAAAGTAGTTTTAACATTATAATTAAAATCCAATGTTTGAGATCTTTGACAGCCTCAAGTACATGGAGTAGAAACACTTCACTAGAAAGAAAAAGCCATCTTTCTTTTTCTATAAAATTATAATGAAGGTTTTCTAAAAGAGAAACCTTTCATCTTTGCGCCATCTTTTGGCCAAACTACGAAAATACCCTGATTTTTCTATGACTTGGTGATAAGATGACTTGCAGTAATTAAAAATTTAAATTAAAATAAAAATGACACTGGTGATTCATTAAAAAGAGTCAAAGGTCAAACTCATCAGCCTTTGTTTACTTACTTAGTCATCAAAATCCAACATAAATCACCCACTATCTATTTCATTCATTTCTATTCAGTCATGTATGTATATTGTTGTTTTTCTTTGTGCTCTTCCTGGTGTGACTTTGAGCAGAGGATGGAGATTGACCCTGTGACGAGGAGGAAACAACTCTGACAGCAAAAGGAGGGATTAGAGTTTCTTTGTATTATGTGTAACACTGATCTACAAGTAAAATGCCTCCAGAATACAAGTGGAACTTTACCAAGGTTGACTTACAAATAAAGAAAAATTAAGTCAAAAATGCCTCTTGGCTGTAGTTTCCAATATAGAGCCTTGGGTCGAAATGTGAAATTCAGTAAATCTATGAAAGAATAAGTTTTACTACAAAGGAATATTTGTCTCAGAGCCACTAGGTCCACTTCAAAACTCTGTCTGCACATTATAATAGATTCACTTTTTAGATTCTAGACAAATATTTATAAATCTATTGTACTGTATAAACGTCCATACACCAATATGTGTATCTCTATTATAGACACTGAAAACATCAGCTCACCAGCACTTTTGTCATTTGTTTTAAAATTAATCTTATCAAATATTAATCTCTGGTGCGGATGATTTTTATAAATGTGTAGACTACTGTTATTCTTGCCCATGTGTATGTATTGGTTTGGTCTGTTAGTCTATAAATATAAATATTCCTCGTCATCTGACTAAATCTATTAGTGGCTTTTTCTCATTCGACTTGATTTATTAACCTGTTTTAAGAGACTGCATAACTTTGTCCTGCCAATTATATTTGCTTTTATTGTTTTGAATATTTTAATGGGGAAAAAAACAACTTTAAAACACTGGTATAATTAATGTAGACCTGGTGTTGTTTGTCATTTACCAATCAATCATATCATTCATTTGTATCATGTGTTCTTCTGATCTCTCCCTGTGTATCATCAGTTTTGGAAAATATGATTCAGCCTCCACATGCTTTTATTCAAATAGTACATTTTACAACATTAACATTGATGTGGATGCACCAAATTTTACAACCTCCCATTTACCCTCATGCTTTCAACCATCGAAACAGAATAAATCAGTTTTAGTTTGTGTCCACCTGTTCCTTCTCTTTACTTTTTGCCTGCCTTTGATACCCAATAACATAAAGCAATAACACATATTGTCCAGAAGATGGCGACTGTGTTCTCTATCCTCAACACCTAATACTGATATATTCATTAGGTTCAACAGATATTTATATAAAAATAATAATAATAAATAAAAAAATACAATGACAAGTTCTTCCATCTAGCAACTTTTTATATGTGTCAGCACATGTAGAGAAATATTTTGTGAGTCAGAACATGAGTGGGAGAGCGTGTTAGGCTTCAGTGCGCTGGACTGTGGGGTTTTCTGTGGATCATGAGTCCTTTTCAGCCTGGGGTGGCTGTCAGGTAGATCAGGTGGTGAAAGGGTGGAGTGGTAACACATGCTGACAGACTGAGTGGAGCAGGACCCCCCCAAAGCTTTCACCTGCTTTTCTCTGAGGGTTAATTGGTCAAAATAGATACCAGAGAATAGTTCATGTAATAGTCCTGAGTCATTTTCAGCTTGTCCTGAAATTCGATTAAAATGAGGAGCAGGAGTTTATGTTAAACAAAATGGGCTGTGTTCCTCTGTTAGCTTTTTTTTTTTCTCTCTCTATTTATCTCACAAATATCCTCTACAGCCTTGGATTCCCTTGCAGGAGTGACTCACACCTTGCAGTGACTTTAGATAATATGAGGTAATACCATGTCTTGTTAAATGCCATTCGGGTACTTTTTGCCTGAGTACACAGAGCTCCTATGTCTATGTCGCCTTTGTCTATTTTTCAAAAGGAAACCTGTACGTTGTTTGCTTTTTTTGTTTTAGTTCATTTCTCACAAAGAACACACTCAACAGTTTCTGCTTACACCAAAAAATGCCCACATACATGTATCTGTGTGAAGATTCTAGTTTCATACTTCAGAACAAAAATTACTATTAAGTTATTATAAAAAATTATCATAAAAAAATATTATGTTTTACTCTTGTGTCAAGAAGAAAACAGGCACAAGAAGAGGCTGAATTGGGACCAATTCAATGTATGGAAATGATTGATTATATAAAGTCACATAAACAGCTGTTGATGCTGTGTCATATCCATATCTGTTTGCTGACAGCAGAGTCTCTGAGTGAGGCCAGCGTGTCCGTGTCCATGTGTGATTAGAGTCGACAGGCAGCAGAGCATGTGATTGAGGCTCCTGTCAGTCTGATGTTCTTCTGCCCATGTGTGCCAATGCAGATTGACAGGATTGTATGTTAGAGAAGGCCAGTGCTATATGGTTTGTTGTCATGCTTATGGCCCTCAGGGGCCGCCGCACCTCAGCTGAGCAACCACCGCTTTTTTTGTTTACTTCTCCCAGAGCAGTGGCAATGAGATGTTCTATCTATCTATCTATCTATCTATCTATCTATCTATCTATCTATCTATCTATCTATCTATCTATCTATCTA
>JAPTYQ010104206.1:2577-25697 GCA_029814465.1 Ostorhinchus cyanosoma
TGTCAAAATGTATTCAGTATAAAGCATCTGATATGTGAATGTTTGGAGTGAGTGAAATTCAACATCTGGAGGAAAATGGCGACATTAAAAAGAAAACTTGTCTCCTACCTCAAGGTCGTCCAGTGATCTTGCGAGGCTAAGGCGTTTGGCAGAGCGGCGTTTAGAGGCACGAACCCCAGCAATACCCCAAAATCTGGAGCCCTGTCACAATACGACAAGGGAAGATACAATCCTTCAGTATCATGAAGCCAACAGTATAATATGAAGTCTTTACACTATACAAGGAAACAGCACACACAATGATACATGCAGCACAATAAAAAGTAAAGTATTAGACTTATTCAATTGATTGATTAGTTGTTTTTGTGCTAAAAGTTCACATTTTCCAATATTTGTCAGTTCCAAAACCCAAACATAATGAGGTTAATGCGATATAGAAGAGAAGAAACTAAATAAACCAAATAATATTGACATTTACACTTAGAAACAAGGAATTTTCATATTTTATTCTGAAAAAAATTCTTCAAATCATAGTCAAAGTGTTTAATCAGAGTGATTTAGTAGTTGAATAAACTGAATCGCTGCAGACCTAAATAAGGATTATCAGCCTTAAACTCTTACTTACAAAGGACTAATGGTCCATAAAGAAATGTCATTGTAAAGTCTAACTATAATGACAGATTTTATTTTATTGATTGCAGCTTAACAGCTTAAAATAAGAAAAAGAAGGCAGTTTTGTTTCCTATCCCACAGTCCTAAACAAAATAGAGAATATTCCTCTTTTTTTTCAGTCTGTACATTCACATTCTCATGGGGCCAACAAGAAAATGATTTACAAGAGCATACACATGGGAATACACTGAATTTTCACCTATTTTGTGGTCATTGCAGTTGTCATTTCTTAACAACATGCAGATAGGTCACCTTAGGTCCGCCTGACCATCTGCAGGCCTGTTTGCAAAACTACTCATTTTACAAAAGTGTAAAAATAACTTAATAAAATAGTCTAAGATAGAAATACAATGGAGGATATAAAGCAGTTTTTACCAGCCGACTCATACTCAAACGACTGAAGAGGCTGTATCTGATGTCTGAACGAGAACATTTAAGAATTGCAGATAATTATCGCTGCATGACATGGGCTCTACCCTGTAATTTGTCTGGCTTCCTGTGTGAGATTGTGTCTTTCTGATCAAATGCAAACTCGGGAAGAGAGGAGAATTCACAATCCAACTCCAATTCATAAACACCAGGAAGTAAGTAAATAATAATGTGTGGAGGAGATGAAAACCAACAGATTTTCCCCATACATACTTAATTTTCAGCCCTTTAGGAAAATATGCAGTATTTGGGTTCAGTTTGAGGCTGATAGGAACTGTTTGGACATACTGTATACATGCCTGGTTTCTCTGGAGAGGCTTATTTCCTGGGCTACATGGATATATAGGGACATCTTGTGGGCAATAAGGAGAGCAACACTTAAAAAAAAAAAAAGTTTGCTTCTCTCAACACATTTCTGACAATTACATCATTGACACATAACAGGTGGTTTTTCAGTTTTACTCGCACTCACCGCCGACAGGTTTTGAGAAAGTGCTATTGTGTTACATATTAGGTGCCACTGAAAACACTCACAAACACACCCACGATGTCTGGAAACACAACTCCCTGTGACCATTTAATACTTCCTGTGTCGCTGTGTTAAACATGAATTAAGTGCAGAAACAGATGCTATCGTCTCAGTATGGTCATGCTTCAATGGAACAATGTAAAGTCACTTTTTGTGAGGGTTTCCCATTAACATGTGGCCGAAAAACTCACGCGAAAATTACCAAATGACCTCATTGTTGAAAAAGTGGAGCACCACAAGACATAACTTGTTTAGACTTTTTTCTACTCGTTATTTACTTGGTGCACAATGAGATACGCTCATATACCCTTTGAATATCAATGAATTCATCTCCTACATCTCAAAAGTTACATATCTTTGCCATTAGTCTGCTATTTTTGTTGTGTATTCAGGTATTTAGTTATTTTTTTTAGTTTGTTTACACTGTGTACAGTCTATTTTTAACATTTATCTGTTACCTTTAGGCTGCTTTATACAGTAATGTGCAAAAGTCTTATTACACCTTTAGCTTTGTCGTTTTTGCAGGATTGAAATGATCCTAGATATTTATTTGTCATCCTCTTTGCATTAGATACAACAGGAAAACACAGGAAATTTACACACAGCCTTAAAGGAACAAAAACATTAAGTAAATGTGTTGTCAAGATTAAAGTCACTACTTAATCTGACCTCTGACCCTATGACAAGAAGCAGCACAAACAATTAGAAACATCTGACGTGTATTGAATGAAACCCGGTATAAAATGTCAGAAAATGTATGCAATAAATCTCAAATTGTCTGATGGAAAGGCAAGTCACACTAAATACAATTACTTTACTTTATAGAAGCTTGTTTTCTCCAAACGTTTGTTTTTCTTGCTGTACATACTTCACATATCCTCTTGAGACCCAGGAAAGTGAAAGTTTTAGCTTTTTTACTGCAACAGTTTATTCAGATACATTTTTCAAATTATATTTATCTATTTATTGATGGAATCTCCTTTGCAATGGACAGCATTTTTAAGTTAAACTGTCAATTTTTTTGCCCCCTACAGAGGAGAAAAATGCATTAAATCGGAAAAATTTCACAAAAGTAATAAAGTGTTTTTAGGTCCTCCAATAACACACTAAGATTGACATTTTGAATTTCAGAGTATTTCTATGAGTGAACTATAAAGGGTTAATACAGAGACTGGCAAATGCGGGTATGGTCATTAGAACTTTACTTCAAGTTGGACAGGGACTTTTGTACAGTATTTTGCATTTAATTGCTATTACAAGGTAACTAGTTTTAATATACTCTCAACATGTAACGTGCAATGGTTTCAACTGTCTCATGCTGACATCATTTTACTGGTTAAGATTAGGATGACATCACTTTGTAATCCTCTTTCGTTATTTTCATTTCTTAACAAACCCATCCTGCACCAATTATTCCATTAATAGGTTGCTGACTATTGTGCTTAATCACTTTAATTTCAGCATATTAAATATTTGTGCTTTCTTCCTTCTTTGGTTGAGAGTGAACTTGTCTCTTTCTTTTCCAGAATAAGGGTGAATATTTCTGTGGTTCAGTTTCAGGATTGTCATTCTGTGTGTGTCAAAGAAAAATAACCTGCGAGCTGAAACCACATATTGAAAATGGCAAGTTTTAACAAAGCCATAGATCTTTTTATGAGTTGTTTTCCTATGGAGGGATTTTGTCACTATTTCAATATATCTGTACACTTCCTCATGTTCTTGTTTGTCACTGTTCTGCAACAACAACCCAGATAAGTTTCAACCCTTTTCCACCATGATAGTGGAAGATACCACAACTATCTACAGCAGCAGAAGGGCGTTAATGAAGAGAAGAGATTGGTGTGAACAAACGGAATATTTTTGGGCTCTCAAACAAACAACACATTTGAAGACATCAGGTTACACTTTAACAAACACCCACTACACCCCATTTTTCACAATTTTATAAACCATTAATTGACAATGACAACAATCATTAGTTCCTGCACTATTTACAGGTATCCCCCAGACGTCCCACTGGTTGGGAATCATCAGATTTCTTTTTTCTCAGATGTCTTTTTTCTGTTCAGATTTCTTTTTTCTCTTTATATTTGCTGTTTCACAAGTGTAGATTTTCCGCTTGTCTTCCCTACACTTTATTCTTGTGTTTGCTGCTGTCAACTGTGGGATAATAAAAAGAAAATTCTGTCTTTTAGAGTCCCTTCGTCTATTTAAAAACAAATGTTTCATGTTCCTTCTCTGTTATTTTTGATTTTCACCGTACTTAATGATTCTGTCAAGTGTTGTTTGTTTTCTGACGTTTTCATATTGATTCTCTGTACCAAATAGGGTGATTTCCTACCATTATAAGATGATGAAACAGACACACTCTGGAGAGAAATCACAGCATATTAGCCTGGATTAAAGTGTTTCTTTCAGGGAAAAAGTGGGTATTTTTTATTATTCAGAAAATTCTAAAAGCAACTAAATAATGACAATATGAAGTGGAGATGAAAACCCATAGATTTTTCCATACACATTCTGTTGTCAGCCATTTTGAAAAAGGTGCAGCATTTTAGAGTAGTGTTTACTTCATCAACAGAATTGTTCTTTCTAAATTTTGGAATAATACAAGTTCGAAGTTATGAAAAAATGCAAAAAGAAAAAGAAAACACAAAAGTAAAGTTTTCTATAAACCTAGGGAAAACTCTTCTCGAAGACATATAAATGTTTTGGTGCCACATCTTTAATATAATGTGAAACCTTCAAGCTATCAAAGTGTATGCAGTGAACATTGACTTTTAGGAAGGTTAAAAAAAATACCAAGTGACAGCAGTTAAACTTAAAATAGGCAATATTCCACATTCAGACAAACTGAGGAAAGAATGAATGAAATCTACTCTCACAAAACTTTTAGACACAAAAACATGTCTGGAAGAAATGCTCAATAATTCAGCACATCAGAGAAGATTGGGAGGCAACTTAGAGCTCACTGACTTAAAAAACAAAACAAAACAGATCAACATGTTTCAGAAACAGAGGAAAAAGAAGACACAAGAAGTTGTAAAACTGGGGCTCACTTACATGTTTGTGGCCACCATCCTTTCGCTGCTTCTCTCTCTGCTCCAGGAACCTTCTGGTCCATTCTTCTCTAGGAGGCATCATCATGACCTCTGCTGCCTGGTACCGGTCTGAGGGGATCTGACTCATGGGTGGAGGCAGGATGTTCGTGTTTGAACCAAGGCTAATGCTGGAGGACCAGCTGTTGGTCACCTGTGGCTCAGGATCAGTGGTTTGAGCTTTAGACCATTTTGGCTTTGAGAACCACCTTTGGCTACTTCTAAGAGGGTCTGCGAAGAAGTTTATTTTTTTACCTAAAGGCAACGGAGGTGGCGGGGGCTTGAACTGGAACTCAAGCCTGGGTGGGGGGCCTCCATAGAAGCTGGTTAGAGAATCAGGGCCAGGTAGTGATTCTGAAAGGGAATGTGTGCTGGTACTGTTCTCTGGATTAAGTTTTTGCTCATTCTTGGAGAGGTTTACTGGGGTGAGGTCTTCATCCGGGGGATAATCCCAGGGACAGCTGGGGAGGTGGGCCCCAGGGTGGTTCTGGATTGCACAGGGGAAATCCCTGTCCGCTCTCTCCTCAGGGGGGGAAGAATTGCCAATTCCGCTGTCCCCATTGCTGCTGGCACTGCCGTGTTTGTCGGTGCTGCTGTTCTCTTTGGCTTGTTGCTGAACCTCTGCATCCAGTTTGACCCTGAGCCTCTCCACAGCCTCCCCCATGTCACTGTACAACACAGTCACAAAATGAAGGACATCTGGAGGACTTTGAGGAAACTCTAGGCAGCCCAAAGCATCTGGATCTGGGGAGCAATTGAAGCTGAAGCGTCCAGCAATCCCTACATGGTCCTCATGGCTGCTGAGCTCTGGATCGATAAAGAAAACGTGGCATGAAGCCCTCAAAGGGCTGTCCTCTGGTACATGACCGTTAATAATGTGTGCTGTCGTGACCAAGCAAAAGAAACGTGGATCTTCAGCACACACGGCCCCTAAAACCAGGTTCTCAGCAGGGAAGGCAGCCAGAACAGCTCCTGCATCGTCACAAAGGCGGATGCAGTCAAACATGATCTTCATCATCACCAGAGTGTGGGTATCCTGCTCCGTCCCCAACTGCCGTATTCGCTCACGGATAGCTTTCAAACATTCCTCCTCTGAATCTGTGGTGTTCAAAATGAGCTCTGTGGAGCTGAGGTAGCCCACCACCAAGGTCATGTTCATAACACTCCAGTCTGAGTTGACTTCCTCTGTGTCTGTAAAAACAGAGTCTGTGTCCTCCACTCTGGAGGACTCCTCCATCTGCTGCTCAGCTAAAGTGTTCCACTGTTGGGACCACTGCGACATATCAGGTTCTGACACTGGCCTCTGTTTAGTGTTGATAACGTGACATAAATTAGAGGAGTTACTTGAATCATCTGAAATAGTACGAAGAACACCTGCCTTCTGGAAAAGTCCTTTTTTTGGGCTCATCCCAAATTTTTCATCAGTAAGGATGGGATTTCTCATTATTCGACCTTCTGCATGCACCACCAGGCGCAAAGGCCCTCTGCAGCTGCCTATCAGCTGCACCACAGCCTCATGTGATGCCATAGACACATCTGTCCCATTGACAGCCATTATTCGATCCCCTTGTTTGAGTCCCACCAGGTCAGCAGGGCTTCCCTCTAAGATGCCACTCATCAGACAGGGACGCTGTCCTGAAATGGTAAACCCATACCCAGCCCGACCGCGGATGACCTCCACACCCCTGAGCCCACCGACTGCATTCAGATCCAGACGTCTCCTCGCGCCCTCAGGCTGTCCTTGTATTCTCATCTTTGTTGTGCTTGGATATCCAGTCTGCAGGAAATGAAGCACTTGTAGGTTGCCAACACTAATGTGTTGTTGTCATTCTATAACAAAACAAAGGGGACAAAAGACATGACAAACTGAAGAAAATTGTAGAAAAAACATTTCAAAACTTGTGCTTTGAACCTACTATTAACCAGCAACTTCAGAATGAATGCCATTATCCAAACAGCTGCAGATTCATTTTCTCTTATTCAAATAAGAGACTGTTTAATTATAGCAACAAGTCCTTTTATACTTGATGCAAATGAACAAGCTTTTGTTGAGACTATCTGTTGTACATGGAGAACTGCAAAATGTTCTACAACACACTAGGATTATTATGGTTAATGAACACAAACTGAAGAAATAAAGACAACCATGTTCAAAAACAGAAAACACAACAATGAGCACAGCAATAAAAACTAAAATAAATAAAAAAGGTACAATCACAGTTGTTCACCCCCTTTTTAATGGTTTATGGTGTAAAAGAATAAATGATTTTGTACAATAAGGGAATTTTACTAGAACTTTTAATGTTTTTTAAAAACAAATTTGATGTCATTTTGACTTCTGCAGATCAACACTTTCCAAATGCATGAGGAATCGTTGCTCTATTCCTCAATATACAACTAAATCTATACACTTGTAAACCTAACAAAAACATAGTTAAATCTAAAAAACCAATGAAAGGACAGAATGTTTTTACAATCCATCTACACCTATAAAACACCTAAAAATACTGGAGAGCAAAAGCTGCAATTCAGCTTACCGCTGTGTAAAAGTCTGAGCCCAACATGTCCACAGATCTGCATTTGTCAGTCTCTATAACCAATCTGAAAGTTATGTAAAGCAAGAAAAACTAAAGTTTTATGGAAAAACATTTTCTGTAGACAAAAATGGTAGTATTTAATATAACCTCCCTTAGCTTCACGTCACTAAACCTTTAGTTCAGACAATATGAGATTCATGGCATTTATTTTCTAATGTTTTATAACAGGTTTGTTTATGCTGCCTCTTGACACAAGGTCAGAGGTCACATTAAGTAGTGAGTTTAACCTAACCTAACACATGTAGCTTACTGTTTTGTGTGTCTTTTGAGGCTGTGCACATACTTCCTGTAATCCCTTAATGTAAGTGAAGATAAGAGAATGAGAAATAAATATGTAGGCTATGCTCAACTAACTCAACCTAAACACTAATAAAATATCTACATACAAAAGAAAAATAGCAGACTAATGGCGAAGATATGTTAACATAATTATGTGTGCTTAAAGTTTTGTCCCTATAACATGACTTTAATGACATTTAAGGGGTATGTAAGCATTTCTCATTGTGCACCAAGTAAATAATGAGAAGAAAAAGTCTGAACAATTATATTTCTATGCTTAGGAATCTTATGTCTTGTGATGCTCCAGTTTTTCAACAATGACATCATCTGGTAATTTTTGAGTTCGTTTTTCAGCAAATGTTAATAGGAAATCCTCACAAAAAGTGACTTTACATTGTTCCACTGAAGCATGACCATAGTGAGGGGAGAGCATCTGTTTCCGTCCTTAATTCTTCTAGTTTAACACAATGACACAGGGGACAGGGGTCACACTAAATGGTGACTTTAACCTACACAACCCATTTAGTAAGGCTGTGCACATATTTCCTGTATTCTATTGGTGTATGTGAAGAAAAGAGAATGAGAATAAATATACATCATGTCAACACTGCAAAAACAACAAAGATAAAGGTGGAATGAGACTTTTGCACAGCACTATACATTCCCATTATTTTTTCATAAACCACAATAAATACACACATAATGTATAGCTGCGTTTTGATCTCTGTTAAATAATTAAATAACTAAGTAAAGCAATTATGTGTCAGAGATAAGACAGAGTGCTTTTCTGTCCCAGTACAGCCGGTTAAATCCACCCCTCCACCTCCCACTCCTCAAACCAGAGTGCCAGCTGGCTCCCCGTTAATGACAAACATACTCTGTGGTTTCGGTCCACTACTGTTACCCCAACATTACACACTTCTCCTAACCACAAGTGTAACTTTAAACACACACACACAAAAACCTGGCTTCACACACATAATAAAGTGTATCAATAGGTTAGCTTAAATTAAAAATGCTATATTGACTAGTGTTAACCGAAAGCTACCATCACCGTAGCATAATAAACTTTATATACTCCCAATAATTACCTTATCCCGTGGTAAAAAAGTTCAGCAAATACGTCCAAGTATTCCCGTCCGAGTCGATAAAACTCCGCAAGTTTACATTTTTAAACTAAAATCCCATTTTATTAGTTTTCTTTTTAGTACAAAATAGTATTTTCCTGCCGTGATTTATCCGCGTTCCATATGTCCGCGAGCGACCGTAGCGCCGCCCTCCATTCACACACACAGCGCGTGGATCACAAAGCGTCTTTGATTGTAACCATGACAGCGTAACGTCTCAGCGTCACGTGACGCGTCCTTCGGGCCAATCACCACGCCTTTCCCGTTCAATATTCAAACGTCCAGAGTGACGCGATTGGTTGAGGCGGGTGACAGTTGACAACATTTACTTTGCAAAATACTTGAAATATGCTGTTTTGTGTTATTTTTTTTTTCCTGATTTATTCACATATTTCACACGTTTTTATAATTATGTCAGGCTCAACGTTTAGTAATGCATATTAGACAAGTTCAGGAAATTATTATGATTTTAAGGAATTCTAAGTGGTTTTAGTCTGTCCAACATGGCGGACTAGCACTGATTTAGCTTTCACTTTTTATAATTAAAAGTTATTTAGCAATAGCAAAGAGATAAGAAGAAATTATGCCACTTTCTGAAAAATACTTTCAGTCCAAATATTGATAAATTACCTCTTATGCTACAACTAAAAGTGCAATTAGTTTTTCTATTTTTGTCTATATAAATATATTTGAGCTTGTAATAAATATGTTAGTAAATTGTATTACAGCTTATTGAACATTAAGAGCTAAGTTTGTCAGAGTGATCAACATTTAGCATGTGAACCCTCTACAGATAAACTTAACTTTTTATAACAGCGCAAGATAATGGGTAGAAAATTAAAATAAAGTTTTGGAAAGTGAAAAAGTAGGAAAAATATCAATAATGTGGAAAATGCTTTCAAGAATACACAAAAAAAAAAAAACCCAAAGAAACCAGCTAGTCTATGATAGAATCAAACAATATTTAGAGGATTTTATCATTTCATGGTTTGTATTACCAGGTACTGAAATTGATGTTAAACTACATATGTAAGAAACGAAAGTATTTTAATATCTATTGTCATTAGTCGACATGCACTGTTTCACAAAGAGTCGGAATAAAATCTTCCTAAAAAAATGATTGTGACAATGTGTTAGATAAAGTATAACAGGGACTCAGCATGTGTCTGAAACTACAATTATTCAAATTTTATGGGCAACAATGTATTAAAAAGACATAAATACATAGAATTTAAACTGCTTCTTAATAATATGTGGCTCATTTTACAGAAAGTATGAATCAGTAAAACACAAGGATGATAAAACACCTGTGAAAAATACTGAGGTGTAGAAAACATTTTATGCCAAACTTGATAATACACAGAATAAATAATTAGGTGTGTGTAAGTATGAAATAAGAATGGATAAAACTACATATTAGTAGTCTTACCTGTGTATGTTTGACTTTAATCCCTCAGGTGCTTGATCGTCCTCCACTGCTCTTACTGCACATGCTTTGTAAACAGCAGCCTCTGCTCTGGTCAAAGGGCTGTAACGGCTGCAGCAGCGTCACATGGGTTAAGTATCAGGGTTAACTACATGTGTCAGGTTTCTCACACATTGTCACAGTAACATTTCAGTCAACTTTCCCATGACCTTTCTGAAATCAATAACATGACTCCCGTGAGCAGAGGTGTATTTAGGTCATTAGCAGTTTATTACAAAAATAACTTTTAAAAACACTGAAAACGATGAGCATCAACAGGTTAAATGTATAACTTTTTCAGATCAGTATGAATGCAATTTCTGACCCATTTAACTGTTTATTGTTATCATTATATAAAGCATACTTGATGTGGCAATCCAAGGTTAACATCCAAATCACATTTCTATTTCATTATTATCTTTGAAAGTGCAGGGTTTGATAATATATTCACATTTTAACACATTTTTTTTTTCACACTTAAGATGGATTTGAGCTAATACACTATTATAAAGGTAATGGAGTAATGGAGTCCATTAATAAACAAATTTAAGTCATTAAAAAGGCTTAAAATACCCACTTACCATCTTAAATCCATGTGTTATTGACTCAGAAACTGGTTTTAACAGAACATACTTCTAACCTGAAAATGTGATACAAATGCTCACACATACTATTGTGTATTTTATTCATTTACTGTGATAGCCTAGTTGTCCTTGAATGATATTTTTATTGCTACAAGACTCTATGAATAGTATGAATAGTATGAACAAATGTACAAAAGAGATAATGTTGTACTAAGTAACATAATAGTTGTCACCTCCAGTCAATCAGTATGAAACAAACTAGCAGTCAATCCATCTTTTTTCATCAAACTCTTTTCTTCAGTGTCTGTGCACAAATGTATTAAATATTACTGCAGATTGGATTCAATTCCATGATATTTCTCAAACCTTTTTTTTTTACTCATTTTCAGGATTCAAGATCATTTATTGTCATTCAACATGTAGTACGACAAATGAAATTGTAATCTACAGGATCGATAGTGAAATGAACATTTAAAAATATACACATTTAAAATAAAAAGAACAGAACAAAGTACAGATAATAATAAATAAATAAAAATTGAAGAGGAGAAATGAGTGATATTTCATGCTTTTTCTTTAACAGTGGAAACATGGATGTGTACCGGTAATAAAAAACAGAACCAATGACCCTGTAGCTCCATCAAGCATGTTCTATCAAGAATCAATAGCTTGATTTTGTGAGGATAACTCATCAAATTAAATGAAATTCCATATATAACTTCCAATCAGTGCTCAATAGTAACTATATTAATATCTCTAACCATTTCCATGTTCTAAGCCATCAAAATATGGCCCATTATAAGCCAAAAATTTTATACTTCAAAAGTTTGTCAAAAAATCTTGGTAGACTTTGTCCTAAGGAACAAGGCATTACATAAAAAATAGAAATGAATCTGACCAGCAGTTTCAAAGATGTTTGAAAAAATTGCTAAAGAAGGCAAAAGATATCACAATAGTTCATGACCTATGAGCTAAAAAGGAATAAAACAGTGTATGTAGCCATGTATTCCTGTAATGTCATTTATGGGGTTCACGGTGGCATTTTTGGGTTCATGATGCTAAACACTGCAGTGTCTTATCATCTCCATAGGGAAGTGACATCCATGGGGCCGGTGTTGTGTGTGATGGAACTTACTTAATCCCTAATTTCTCCAAATCCTCTTAAAATAGGCTAAAAGGCATGAGCCTTAATGCTGCAGCTCTGTCAGCCCTTGTCCTCTGTGTATTTTTCATTTCAGATGAATTAACACACACTGGCCAAAAATCGACATAAATATGAAATGAAAGACAAGAAGGTGGTTTATTCATAGTTTAATTCAACAGAAGATCAAGAGCAGTACATCTTCACAGGTACTGAAAATGTCTATACCTTTCATCAAATCTACATAAGTGTCTCCTTGAAAACTTCAGTCAGCTGAACACTGTTCTTGAAGCTCTTTGTGCTCTGTTATTCAGTTTCTCTAAGTATGGATTTCTAAAGCTAAGGTTAACAACAATGCTGTCTCATTCACACAGAGGATAGGTCAACCAAAACGAGAAAAGCTGGAAAATGTCCCTTTAATTGAAACCTTGTAGAGTTCATGCTTGTAAAAGCTCTTCTCAAATGTCTTCAGTATTAACAGGGCTGATTCCTCATGAGATTTTGTGGATTTAATTTGCTACAAATAGGCTGTTTTGGCAGCAAACCTTCCTAACATATAATTATTGTGGCACAGTGACAAAAGGGACGACAAAAGACCTCTGTTTTGTTTTTTTCTATCAAGACTGCTGCTCCCACAGTGACTTTTTTTTTAATAGAATACTTGACAATTATCAAGAAGGAGCATTTGATACAGTTGGCATGAAGCAATCTTGAACTCTCAATGAAATCTTCACATTTCACGTCTAAGTGTTTTTATATGTTTTGGCTACATGACACCTATAAGCTACATTATATTAAGTATTTTAGAGTTTTCGTAGAAAACAATTTAATAATTTTGAGACTCATCCTGCACTTGGGGCTTGTACTAATTTGTGTGTACAGTGGACTTCATGCTAACACTTATGGGTGGTTACAACAGATTGTGTATTAGAAACAGATGGAATGGCTGACGTCACCCAGGAGCTCCAACTGAAACAAGTATCTCAAAATTGTAATACCATTGTAATGGCCACTGGGCGCTAGCTGCTAAAAGGCCTGGATGCCCTGTACTTATATTGAACTTCTCTAAAAGTACTTCATCAGTTGTTATTTTCCATGAGTCAGTCCATTCTCATTGGCTTCATTTGGTCCTTATGACAAATGTGCTTGAAATAATTCCACAGGAGGCAAGATTTTAGGTCAAACATAATATTCACTCCTGTGCCAAATGTGGCATGCCAAGCTCCTGTTTATTGAATAAAACATTTCTTTTTCTTTATAGCACAACTGTGTTTGAGCTCACTAAGTTAAAATAACAAACCCATCAAATGACTTTCTAACCCAAAGTGGTGAGCATTTAGCATTAGCTTGCCCATCATGCCTTGCAAACCCACAGCTCCAACCTGTTGTCAAATATGATCCCATCTGGTTCAAAAGCGCCAACATGATGACGGCCAAATGGAAACTAGCAGCTCAAAACCAATAGGTGATGTCAACGAATCTATCCACCTCTTATTCGTGACACACTTATAGAATGTTTATAGAATATACAGTCTGTGCTGTCGCCATGTTGGTTTTTTGAGCAGTGTAATGTTGCAAGATACAAGGTTTTGTAACCAACACCTCATGGTCACCCACAGCATTACACTTTACTTTCACACTGGCTTCAGTTTTGAGTCATGATCCTTGGTCGTCAGAGTCAATAAGGTTATTGATTCAAAAGCTGATCAGTCAGAGCAGAATGGGCTTTGGGGAAATGAGGTTTATGCAAATTCCTGGCTTTTCAGCAAACACAAAAATATGCAAAAGTAAATGGCACTCCGCTAGCTGTTTCATAGATACTTTGGCATAAAAAAACTAAATGGAGCTGGACCATCCTTTGTGATTTTATACTTAAAAGTAACAGTCACATTTCATGCCCATTCCACCTCTCTTCACTGATACAAGCTACACTTTGACATACCCAAATATTCAGCTTAACCCCCAAATAAATACTTCTTGCTTCAAAGAGGCTATAGGCGAGGCAAAATCAAAACCTACAGTATGTTCTACATTTGTAAAAACCCAAACTCTTTCACCTCAAGGCTTCCCTGGATCTTTGACCCCGCCCTGACCCCACGATGCCGGCATGGCAGAGGGAGGCTGGATCATCTTCTCCAGAAGGTTCATCATGCGCTCCTGCAGCTGGAGGCACTGGACCTGGAGGAGGTTCTGTTGCTGCAGGGCTCGCCGGACCTCCCTGCACGTCTCCTCGATGGCTCGGCTCGACCGCCTTTGCTGCTGCAGCATGGCCTGCATCACCCGGAGCTTCTTCTTCTTCATAGACAGGTGCTTCGAACGCCGTTTCCGGGCCAAAGTAGGATGGGAGCTAGAAAACAGAGTGCAATCACATCCAAGCTTTAATGGATAATATTTAAAGACAGAAACAGTGGAATCTAGTATCGAAAATAGTTGACATAAATCACAATAACATATGATAAGTAAAAATATATGTAATAAAAATATAGGTGGGTGACAAATTAAAGTAAAAACAACTTTATCCTTTAAAGACTGAAACTACTTTGAGTGAAAAAGCATCTATTGATCTAAAATATTTAATACCTGTTGATTCACTAATCCTATCAATACATGTAAATAATTGACATAAAATTCAGTTTGTCATCTTTTTATGGTCATCAGATATGACCCATTTGGACGTTCAGAGGCTCCGTAGTGAACACACTCCTTATTTAACAAAAAAAAAACTTCTGCTGCAAATCAGTTTTTGCTGCTCCTGAAAAGTGTTTTCATGTCTAATATTTCCATTCCAATCTGATCAGACCAGTCTATTTTGATTGATTTATTCAGATTGAGCTGTTGGTCTGATCACTAGGGAAATATCAGGCTCTGTGTAAACACAGTGAATATCTGTGAACTCAGGGATGAAAACCATTTCTTCAAAGGGTATTCCATCTTTTGGTGTTTTTGATAGTGGAAGTGGACAGTGTTAGGTGACACTGTTAATCTGAGTTCAAATCTGCTGAAGGTCACAGCATATGATCATTTTCAAATGAATCAAATCATTCATTAAGTTCTCATTCTTTAAGGATGGGACATTATCACCCTGGAAGAGGCATTTTTCTATAAGTTATCACCCATCTACACAAAATAAATGACATCTAACACTGAGAGAGTGAAGAGGAGTTTCTTGCCACAGGTCAATCACACCTTCATCTCAGACAAAACCTAATACTAGAGTTTGGATTTGTTTGGAAAAAACACTTAAATATTCTTTATATTACTGTGCAGACACAAATACTAATAATATTGCACTAACAAATGCACATATATGTACTCCAAAAAGGCAAACAATATACACTGTTGTTTATCTTTCTTTTACCTGATGTTATTTTATTGTATATGTTTTTAGATCATTCTATTACTTATCCAGTAAATTTTCTCTTGTGAAAATTCTATCCTTGACAGACATAATCATAATCATAACTGTGTTCTATTAATTTACTTTGGTTAAACTGAAGAACTCCCCTATACATATGGAGCTTAATCCCAGAACAAATACACACTGAAGTAACCTTTAATTTTGTCTTTTACGATTTCAATGGTAAACTATATATCAAGTAATAATCAGTTATATCTTTTGATTAATTGTTGTTTCTGGGATGGTGCAACCAAAGTCACTGAGATGTAAGAAACTATTATCATAGAATTGTGTATTTCCTTGGTGATGTTAGAAAATGAAACCCTCTTTATATTAACCGAAATCTTATTTTATAGAGAAAAAATAAAAATAAATAGACCATGAGTTGAGTTTATCTCTGAAATTATTGTATTTTAATTAAATGCTTAAATGCTTTCTTAGGTTGATGACTTTCAGGACATTATGTGATTGCGGTGATAATTCCAAATGTTATAATCTAAATATTATCTGAAAACACTTTCTTGATGCAACAAAGTACAAAGGTTAGTTTGTATTTTTAAATTTATCAGTAATTTATGAATGACGTGCTCCCTATACGCACATATACACAAAAGCATGAACATGTGTGTCCATCTCCTGTTACCTGGATCCCTGTGTGTGCTCGCTGTCAGAGCTGAAAGAGTCCAGCTCTTGTTTTATCTCCATCTCATCTGAGGAGCCTGTGTATTCTGGCAGAAATCCCACCATGCCCTCCTCGGCCTGGAGCCCCAGGTTGTCTGCAGGCTGGGCTGAGGTAGACGGCCCCGGGGCCGAGCTGTGGTACTCCAAAGAGTTCACCCGCCCGTTCTCCAGCGGCTTGGACAGGATCTTCTCAATGGGTTTGTAGTAGGGCCAGTCTGGGGGCTCTGCACCTTCAGCGAGTGTGGACTTTAGTCGTCTGTGGAAGGAAAAAGACAAGTTTACATCCATGCATCAGCTGGAAACACATGTGTGAAAGTGTTGCACTTGCCTGTACTGGAAAGACATGTTGGTGATTTTCATCTTGATTTCCTCTTTGAAGCGCTGCTCCCCAGTCAGCTGGAAAAATCTCTGGGACATCTTCTCGTAAACCTTGGCGTTCCTCTTGCTCATTTTGAGTTCGTTGTGGTATTCCTCCCACACGTACAGGAGGGCCTTCATTTCCCCATCGGTCCAGTTGGGGGCCCGCCGGTGCTTCTCACTGTGGCCTGGCATTAGGTAGCTGAAACTGTCCTCTACTGCCATGTTTGAAATGGCTCTGCTGTTGACCTGTGTGCTTGCAGAAACAGAAGCTTTCCAGGTTGAGTTTGAAAGGGTTTTACTGATCTGAGAGCTGGGTTGAATCTGCAGTGAGGGTATGAGGGATGCAAGGAGGCATCACACACTCACGTTGCTGCCTGTGCCCTTCCCCCCAGCCTCGCTGAAAGAGGACTCAAAATGGGGCCTAAGGCAGGAGAGGAATCCGGTTAAAAGCTTTTAGTGGTTTGTGATGTCACTGTGACATCAAGTTGCCCTGGCAACGCGAGGGAGGGCCTTCATCTTCCCTCCCTCTCCCTCCAAACCACTCCCATCTGCTTTTCCTTTTCCCCCTCCATTCTGCTCCCACTAGCAGCACAAAAAGCTTTTAGCTGAAAGGCAGTAGTGTGAGCGCAGGAGATTGCTGACAGTTTTGAAATATGAGCCTCCAGGGAGAGAGAAAAAAAAGACAGAGCCGAGACCACGGGTATGTGTTTCCTTGGCAACAAGGCGCTAGATTTGGTAGTCAGCCAAGACACTGCTCTATTTAAAAGCTTTTAATAATACACAAGCCGTTTTGACACAGGCAGAGGGAGGATTTGCTTTATCTGGCAAGATGTGGATGTGATGAGAACACTTCCAGCCTGCAAATTACAAGTAAAAGCTACTGAAAACTGTGAAACTAATGAGAAATAGAGCGAATAGACTAAGTGGCAACATGTGATCAATGATAGGCAGCTATGCAACTGAATACAGTATGCTGACTGTTGTAATCTTTCTATTCAAGGTCGCTGTAGTCGTAGACAATGCACCCCTGCAGGAATGGTTTCTCTGGCCAGTTGAAGACCCCTCCCCCAATAAGGTCTCGGCAAGGGGCGGATCTCTCGCCCACCCCTCTTCTCCCCTTCTCAAGCACCCTAATCTACCATATTATGTCCACTTCCCTCCCTTTCTCTCCACCTCCCTCTCAGGCAGCTCCCATATTTCTTTCAAGAATAGTCATGCAATGCTCAGTTTTTTTCCTTTTAGGTAGAGGAGGGGGGTGTATTTGTGCAAACACAGAGCTAGTGCAGGGTCAGCCATGTGGATAAAACCAGAAAATACAAATGCAGAAGGGGTTTTATCAGCGTTACAACACAATCCTCCTCCTCCTTTGTCTTTGCTTTGTCTCTGTGTTAACTTTCAGCATGGTAATAGCAATGCATGGTAATATCATTAGTCCACTTCATCTTTATTAGTGCCACTAGTTGCCGTCAGTCTGGATTAACTCAGTTTTGGCCTGATTAGACACTTACCCCATCTGCTCTTCAGTGACATGACAGGAGGACTACGCCTTTCCAAACTGTAAATTAGCATCTTTGGGCCAATCCATCACATCTGTCACTGAAAACATACATATGTTCAGGAAAAAGAAATGAAAGTGTAAAATGCATGGAAGTATTTCACAATTGCCTCTGCTTAGTAGAAAAAATATTAACACAGTATCTTGAGAAGTCTTTTAAATAAAGCCTCACTTGAATAACTGAAGATAAAATTCAGTTTAATTTTACTTTTGCCCAGAAAATGAACAGAAATCCTCTGAAATAATTCCACCTGTTGAGCCAAATACACCTCATCTGCTCCTAAAAGTGCACTGCAGCTGCCTTCTGTCTCTTCTTTTTTCAATGTAACGACTCAATCCTCTTGCCGGGGACTGTTTTAATTGTGTTTAGTTACTCTATACATTTTTCATTCATTAACGGGGCCGTAATCCAGACTACTAATCCAGGAGCCAGACTAATCCACAGATAAACTGATCATTCACCTCCCACGTCTAGAGGTAGAAGTCGGTAATGTGAGTGATCCATTAAATCCAGCCACGTCTATTCATCATCATCTGCTCTTTGGAAAGCATCCAATTAATCTCTATAAAACAAAGTAAAAAAAACCAAAAAAAAAACATTCACCTTCTTTCAAGTTAAAAGAAAGATCCAGTTTATGTCAATAACCAAAAGGCATATGACACATTTTTACACATGTCAAGTATTGAACTAAGATGGTAGGTAGTGGTTTGTGAGCTTTTGTGAGCTGAAAAACTGTATAATAAGGAAACAAAATCTTTTTTTTCCTTAAATATAGCCTACCATATGTTATTGTTTATACCGACTTTATAAATATAGTATTTCAGCTTGTTAATGCTGCAAAGTCAATTCAGAAAGCCAACCCATACAGCCCTGTTGTGAACCAAGAAATGTTGAGTACAACAAATTTTTATATTAATGTATAGTATTTGTCCCCAGTATATAAAAACTGCTGGATAAAAACTAGCATATGTTGCACGATTCGAATAATAAGCATAAATTAGCATAACTATGTGGCCTTATTTCTGGATCTGTTTAGCCAATTTAAACAATGTTGGAGTGCTTTTAGGGGTTCATTAAGATGCTAAATCCATTCCTGACATTTTCTAAAATTGAGATAGCTATTTTAAAACACATTTTGATTGCTAATGGAAGATTGTGATGCATTCTTTGTCATTTTCTCTCTTATTTAAAACTGCATTAATCTGTGTAAACTAGGTACTACATATATTAAAAGCTTGGGAGTGGGCCAGGAGATAGAAAACCTCTATGGCACAGCAGGACACACATCTAGCATAAAAGGTAAGGGGCTTGATTTGAATGCTAGTGGCCCAAAAAGTTGTGGGTTCAGTTCATAGAGACTACCACTGTGCCCATGTGCAAGACACTTAATCCAACCATACTGTCTTGACCCATGACAATGCTGTTGGAGGTTAAGCCGGTTGAAGCAAAAGTCTCATTTTATTTAGATAAATATCAGGGGTAGCAGTAAAGGGATAACTTGACCTTCTGGGCCATGTGAATCGCGCATGCGTATAAGCATTTATCTCTGTCAGCCATCTTTTAGGACTCGCTACAGCAACCTCGCTAGGACAATCGTCGTTATAGAACAGCGATTACCGTCCGTTTTTTAGCAAATCGTTTGTCCGCTGCATATGCCCTAGCCGTGAAAGAAGTCGAAAGTAGGCATATAAGTTAACACTTGAAATCACTCCTGATCGCTTGGAATATACTCCCTTATGTACTTAAGTGTACATACAACGGTGATTTGTCCTAGCGAAGTTGCCGTAGCGAGTCGTAAAACATGGCTGACATAGATAAACGCTTTTACGCATGCGTGACTCAAATCGTCCCTTATCAGTGGCTTTTACATATAAACTCTTTTTATACACAAAGTAAAACATAGCTTGTTGTCTCAAACTGTAACTTGTTTCCACAGCCGGTCTTGCTGCCATATTAATTCAGTATGAATTAAAATAAGATTTAACATAAGCTTAAAAGTCCAACACAGATAGTTAAAGCGCTCTAACCTGTTTAGCCAGGGCCATTTCTTTTAAGTCAAAATCAATTCAACAAAACAGTGGATTAATTTCTAAACCATCACCATATGACCCATTACAAGTAAAGTAAAATTTTCAATATTTAAAAAAATCGTCCAGAATGTCAAAACTGAAAACATTTTGTAAGCAATTTACATATAAATCCGACTTGCAGTTTCGTCACAGATGTTTGAAGAATTTGCAAATGCGTACGATGACGCAGGACAATAGCGCTAAAGCTAATTAGCTGCTAATGACGAATGCTCTAAACCGTCGCCATTCTCTATTAAATACATTAAAGTTTCTACATAAAAAGGTTTTGTCCTGATATACCATGTTAGCAAGCTCAGAGTCTGTCTCTGCAATTGAGTTTATTTTACAGTATTCCTGACCAACAAAACACAATTAGTGACTCACCTGGTTAACAATCGAAACTAATGCGACTTCCTGTTTGCCAGATGCACTGAAAACTACACAATATATTACAGTCCTAATACTTTTGGACAACTTGTGGAGCTGACTGTATTTAGAGCCTTTGACATTAAAACTGGTTGATTAAGCCTTCATTTAAATGTAATAATGTAAGGAAAGTATGTTTTTGTTTTTTTAGGTTGTACGTTACTTAAAAACATGTATGTACACACAATATCTTGATGAAAACCTAAAATAAAAAACACATTCTGGAACTTTTATACTAGTTAACACCATCAAATTCTTTTTTTTTTTTTTCTTCAAAGTTGCTTAGCATCTACATGATTAAATAAATGGCTGAAATTGTTTTTAATGTAAACTTACAATGACACATTGTTTAAAAAACTGTCATTTTTTTAATGCAACTTTCATATGTTGAAACATTTTGAATTATGTTTTTTGGGTTTCAAACCACTTTAGGGCTAAAAACATCTATGTTCACACAATATCTTGATGAAATACGAAAACATAAAATAAAACACATGATCTGGAACTTTTATATTTACCACCATTGTGAGGTTTATATTATCTCTGTTGTCAAGACAAACCGGAGTCCTGTGAGGTCTGGAAGGCCAGATCTACAGTCTACAAATAAAGGATTAAAACCAGAGTAGTGTTCTGTTATCACTTTGAAACTTAGAAAAATGTTTAATGCAAATTTGTGCACATAAAACACATACATACAGTACAGTGCATACATAAAGTATCATAAAGTATAAATGCTTTTAATGTTGGCCTACATTAGTATGTCAACACTCTTAATAAACCGGTCCACAATGGACCGAACCCAAACTGACTGGACCACTTTGGCCAAAAGCTGGATCCACAACAAGAGATAGTCTTTTGCACCTGCCCATGGCGAACATAAAAACAAAATAAACCAAGAAATAAAAGGAAATATGACAAAAGCGATGGATGGTCATGTGACTTGCGCGTTTGAGGCTGGTGTGTGTCCGTGTACAAGCTGTCTGATTGCTTTTTGAGGGTGATACTAAGTAGAGAGATCAAGCTCTGTGCAAATCTGAGCTTGGGCAGGAGATCCCATCATTTTTTTGTTTTTTTTTTCCTCCCAGGGGAACAGTAATACTCCAGTGGCTTCATCTATCAGTCCTTTACATTAATGCAGATACAAGATGATAATAGAAATCTATTAAACGTACCCTTTCTCTGGGGGTAGAACAATTAAGGAATGTTATTCTGTCAACCTAGTACATCTCAAAAATGAAAAAAAAAGTCGGGTAAAATGGCATATACAGTATAAAGTGTCAGGCAAACTGTGGTACACCAGCAGCTTATCTTAACTTCACCCCACACACCAAAAACAATGTAGTGAAATACACATTATAAAACAAAATGTTAAACAAAAATATTAAAAAAAGATAATGAATCGTATATTATATCAAATATTCAGAATATACAACAATAGTTTAAAAATCAAAACCTAAAAAGGAATGTAGTTCTGTAAAAGTACCACTAGAGGTCAGCAAATATCCATGCTCAGATATCCAGTTATACACTTAAAATATTTATCTGTGGTGAAAAGTTGCTTCTGCTTGTGGACTAAAACTCTTAAAAACACTCAGAGATTTTTCGTCAAATTAACCCTTTCTTTTCCACGCAGCTGCAGCAGTAGCGGTAAACACTTTCAGGTACATTCTTGATAAGAAGTCTCACAGTATAAATGTTGTTTTTTTGTCTTCTTTTGACTCTAACACTGACTCTTATGTGCACAGTGGTCTCAAACGTCTCACCGGATAACATCTGTGATCTGGACACTGGTACTGCATCAGGAAAAAGAAACCCACATACTGAAACTGACCCATGCAGTCGTCGAAGGGGGGTTTTTAATCTCGGCGACGTCTGAAAAGAACAAGAAAAACTCTGCTTCCGATTCAGTTTTTGTGAAGAGTTCCGGCTTTGAAGTCTGTCTCTGGCGGTAAAAGTTGTCTCTGTCTGCTTTGTCAGGTTAGATTCTTGGTATAAACTGGCCTCCCCCCCCCCTCCTTTGCAGTCATTTCAGTCTCTGGGTAGACACTCCTCCTCAGTGATGCCCTGAGCCTTCAGCTCTTCCAGGACGTTGTCCAGGTGGCCCGGGTCAGGGTAGCCGTGGCCCGTCAGGTTGGAGCCAAACTCCGTCTTGTGGTGCACCTCGTTCCAGATAACAGTGTCGGACTCGCCGGTGGTACTGGATGTACCCACGGAGAAGATGAGTCGGCGGTCCCACGCCACCAGGAGCAGTCTCAGAACCTGGAGGAAGAAGGAAAGACTCATTCAGACGAGTCCAAGACAAATATTCTGACAACTTTTTACTCTTGTGCTATATTTTAACTCCAATATTTGTTCTTCCTGCCCTTTTTCTTCCTACTCCTCAAGGAAATTAATGATGACACTGGTCTACAAGTAAAATACTTCCAAAGTCAAAATACTAGTTGGCTGTTGTTTCCATAGATACGTTCATGGGCAGGGGGGTCAAACATATGGCTCATGGACCAAAACCAGCCCTTAAAAGGGTCCAATCTGACACATAGGATGAATTTGTGAAATGAAAAAATTACTCTGAAAATATTATCAATCAGTGGTGTCAAAATAATTGTAGCTCAGGTTCCAAACACAGACCAATATGATCTCAAGTGAGTCAGACCAGCAAAATACTATCATAATAACCTATAAATGAAACTGCTCTAGGGCAGTGCACTTG